>JAWQEG010002749.1:0-47500 GCA_033782935.1 Petrolisthes cinctipes
AAACCAATCCCTATCCCCATCTCCACCACCACCACCACAACCATCTCTACCACTACCACAACCATCTCTACCACCACCACTACCACAACCATCCATATCCACCGACACTTTCCTTCCATCGTAGTAAATATCTTGGTAATAAAGAACAACACGTGTATGATTTTGCAGCACCTCACAATAATAATTGAGGGGGTTGAGTTGACATAAGGTGTTGTAAGATTATAGTTTGATATGATACTAATTTATTTGTACGACGGAAGGAAAGTGTTGATGGTTATTTTATTGTGGCTGTACACAAATCAATTATCTACACATTAGCTAAACACTCACATCAAATCCCTTATACCACACAACGACACAACAACAGAAATACAAGCAATAAACGTTAGGATAGGGAACACAAAACACATTACCGTTGTTAACATATACATACATACATAGCCCCCTAAACTTCACGGCATGTTCCCGACAATTACTCTCTCCAACTACAACGCTTATCAAACACACCTAACCTCATCCTGGGTGGTGACTTCAACACCAAGACGTCAGCCTGGTACAGCTGGTTCCACTGCCCTGTCATTTCTAATGTACAGCCACAATCAAATAACCACCGACACTTTACTTCCATCGTGCAAATAAATCAGTATCATATCAAAATATAATCATACAACACCTTACGTCAACTCAATTCCCCTCAATTATTATTTTGAGGTGATGTAAAATCATACATGTGTTGTTTTTTATTCCTAAGATATTTACTACGATGGAAGAAGAGTGTCGGTAGATATTTGATTGTGGCTGTACTTCGACACAGATGTGCTATTTGTCCAGAAAACTGTTCTATCTATTTCAGTTTCCACGGCATTCACTACCCATTCATTTACCCTTACCGCTAACGTGGCAGCCATCAACTCCAAACGTGGGATAGTCACAGGTTTTAGTGGGTCAACATAGGATTTCCCATACACAAAGGAATACTGAACAGTACAGCCACAATCAAATAACCACCGACTCCTTCCTTCCATCGTGCAAATAAATCAGTATCATATCAAAATATTATCATACAACACCTTACGTCAACTCAACCCCCTCAATTATTACTATGAGGTGCTGCAAAATCATACACGTGTTGTTCTTTATTACCAACATATTTACTACGATGGAAGGAAAGTGTCGGTGGATATTTGATTTTCATTTTCAAAACTTAAGTAGGTCACGGTGCCAAGTTCTGACGCATCCGCAAAATTATGTAGCTGACAGTTTCCTTTTGCCTGGATACAATTTTGTCAATATTAGCCATCAAGGTTTCGAAATCACTACCCTCCGCCTCTAGCAATATCCGGAGCCGGTTAATTAAGAATTAAGGCAGCTTTGTTTCCAGTTGTGTCCACATTCGTTTTAGCCAATTGTCTCTTACAATCCACCAAGGTAATCCTATCCATATTTAGAATTAACCTTAACACTTTACAGACTACAAAGCTACACAGCCCACTCAAAGAATTAAATCCATGTTACATGTGATACAACGAACATTATTACATCAAAATGTCTCTAGTAATATGTAAGGGATAAAATATATACAATGAAACCACTAATAAATACAGCTACGTGTGTGTGTGTAATTTGAAGGTAATGTGTGTGTGTGTGAAATTTGAAGGTAATGTGTGTGTGTGTGAAATTTGAAGGTAATGTGTGTGTGTGTTTAATTTGAAGGTAATGTGTATGTGTGTTTAATTAGAAGGTAATGTGTATGTGTGTTTAATTAGAAGGTAATGTGTGTGTGTGTAGTTTGAAGGTAATGTGTGTGTGTGTAATTTGAAAATGAAATGTGTGTGTGTGTAGTTTGAAGGTAATGTGTGTGTGTGTGTGTGTGTAATTTGAAGGTAATGTGTGTGTGTAATTTGAAAATGTGTGTGTGTATAATTTGAAGGTAATGTGTGTGTATGTGTGAAATTGGAAGGTAATGTGTGTGTGTGTAATTTGAAAGTAATGTGTGTGTGTGTAATTTGAAAATGTGTGTGTGTGTAATTTGAAGGTAATGTGTATGTGTGTGTAATTTGAAGGTAATGTGTATGTGTGTGTAATTTGAAGGTAATGTGTATGTGTGTGTAATTTGAAGGTAATGTGTGTGTGTGTGTAATTTGAAGGTAATGTGTGTGTGTGTGTAATTTGAAGGTAATGTGTGTGTGTGTGTAATTTGAAAATGAAATGTGTGTGTATGTAATTTGAAGATAGCATGTGTATATGTGTGAAACTATATTTACGTTAGGTGCAGGTGGGTTGAAACAGCAGGCTGGGTGTGTATCCTTCCTGACGGTGGTAATGGTCGCTTGAAACTGTAGAAGCCCAAGTGACGGTATACAGTAGTGACGGTCCCAAGTGAGTGAGTGAGTGAGTCGGCCCAACTAGTTACTTGTGTCTACTGGGAAGGTTGAAACTCTGCTGGTAGCCGTCCAAACTCTATTCTTATTAAGGGCCTCCATAGACTATCAATCATACCTGCTCGAACTAGGTGGTTGTACAGGCATAACCGTGGTGTGTGGTTTGCGCAAATGACTGAACCATATCCAACAAGTTTTTGGTCAATCACACACACGCTTGTACAGTGATGCATGATAATAATGTGTGGTGACTGCTCAGTCTTCTTGCTAGTGTGTGGCAAATATAATGGATTGCACATTCACCTAGTTTGAGCAGGCATGAATGATAGTCTATATATGGAGGCCTTTACTCGGCTACAAACTTGTTTCTGTAAGTAGTCATATCAAATAAACCACTGACACAGACACTTCATTAGCACTCGAAAATCGTAAACCATTAATTATATATTACAAAGGCAGACAGCTATATTTACATGATGAATTTCATAAACGTTTACATTTGAACAACAACATATCTATCATTACATAACAGAAAAGTTTATATTTGATTACCGAGTACTGACACTACCAATCTATTACTCAATTGATCAAATAACACTCAAATGTACACTCGCAATCCAAAATTTGTATCTAGGTCTTGTTGAAGTTTCGAATAATTTAACATACTAGTGAACCAATTACATTAAAGGGGGTAATTCACTTTTGTTACATTGGAGTGCCATGATTCCTTCTATATAACTATGCCAGGAAATAGCACCAGATGAACAAAAACAATGGTGTCCTGTTGCTTGGAATAGTTTGGAGCCACATACTAAAACGGGACATAATAACAGTTCAAATTAAGCGCTTATTGTAACTCATTCTGATTGGCCCACCTCAAAAAAATCAATACTCGAAGATTATCGCTGATTGGCTATAAGTAAATGATCATTATTTTAGTGTTAAGGGGGTGCGGGAGTAGGGGGACAGGCTTGGGGGGGGGGGCTAGGAGGTTGCGGGAATTGGGGGATAGGCTTGGAGGGGGGGGGGGGGTTGGGGGGTGCGGGAATAGGGGGACAGGCTTGGGGTGGGTAGAAAGCCTGTAACCTATTCCCGCACCCCCCTAACCCCCCTCCAAGCCTGTCCCCCTTCCCGTACCCCCTTAATATTAGCTCATTACGAGTCTTACACGTGTTATATGGTTTGTATAACCTTATAATACAACAACAAACCCAACTATCATAGATTACACACTCGTCAATGTCTCGTTTCATTATAATTTGGATGACAAGTGGACCTCAAATTTTCGGAAATTTAATTAGGTCCATCTTTTTCCTATTCTCCTTGGCTAGGAAAATGGGAAGGGTTGGAGAAAGAATGGGAAGGGTTGGAGAAAGAATGGGAAGGGTTGGAAAGAAGAATGGGAAGGGTTGGAAAAAGAATGGGAAGGGTTGGAAAAAGAATGGGAAGGGTTGGAGAAAGAATGGGAAGGGTTGGAGAAAGAATGGGAAGGGTTGGAAAAAGAATGGGAAGGGTTGGAGAAAGAATGGGAAGGGTTGGAGAAAGAATGGGAAGGGTTGAACGAAGAATGGGAAGGGTTGAACGAAGAATGGGAAGGGTGGTAGAAGAAAGGGAAGGAATGAGAAATTTAACAGCTGACTTAAATACTCAAACCATCACGCTGATAAATTTGAAGTTACTTTATGTTAAGGTGGTAATTACTGATAAACAACGAGTAGAAATAGACTCTACCAAGCTGGGTTTATACACCATGTAGCCCCAAGTCTCCAATATATAACTAAGGGTCCATTCCACAGTGTTTGGTAATGGTTTGTAAACATGCAAACGAAAGAATGTTAGCTGTGTAAATTACTTCCTCCCCTACACATACACCCACTACACCCCTTCATATTCTCCCTCCTTCCTCCCTCCTTCCTCCCCTACACATACACCCACTACACCCCTTCATATTCTCCCTGCCCCTCCCTCCTTCCTCCCCTACACATACACCCACTACACTCCTTTATATTCTCCCTGCCCCTCCCTCCTTCCTCCCCTACACATACACCACTACACTCCTTTATATTCTCTCTGCCCCTCCCTCCTTCCTCCCCTACACATACACCACTACACCCCTTTATATTCTCCCTGCCCCTCCCTCCTTCCTCCCCTACACATACACCCCCTATACCTCCCCCTCCCTCCTTCCTTCCTCCCCTACACATACACAATTACAACCATATTTTGATTGTATAATACATTCGGCATTCCGTCACTGTATGTACACGGTTGCTCCCTGTACGTACACGGTTGCTCCCTGTACGTACACTCGATGAATCGCAACTAGCCAAGCTTTGATAATTCGAACAAATGTGTGTTGTAGGGAGACGCATAGTTGTTCAAACCTTATAAAAAAAAAAATAATAATAAAAAAAAAATTTATAAAAAAAAATTTATAAAAAAAAAATTTATTAAATTTTTTTTTATAAATTTTTTTTTATAATTTTTTTTATAAAAAAAATATTTTATAACAAAAAATTTATAATTTTTTTTTTATAAACAAAAATTATAATTTTTGTGTGTGTGTGTGTGTGTGTTTGTGATGGAGAGAGTGTGTGAGTTTGTGTGTGTGTGTGTGTGTGTGTGTGAGGAAGGGAGAGAGAGGGGGAATGTGTGTGTGTGTGTGTGATGGAGTGCGTGAGTTTGTGTGTGTGTGTGTGAGGGAGAGAGAGTGTGTGTGAGTTTGTGTGTGTGTGTGTTTGATGGAGAGATTGTGTGAGTTTGTGTGTGTGTGTGTGTTTGATGGAGAGAGTGTGTGAGTTTGTGTGTGTGTGTGTGTGTGTGATGGAGAGAGTGTGCGTGTGTGTGTGTGTGTGTGTGTGTGTGAGGGAGGGAGAGTGTGTGTGTGTGTGTGTGTGAGGGAGGGAGAGAGAGGGGGAGAGAGGAGGAATGTGTGTGTGTGTGTGTGATGGAGAGAGTGTGTGTGTGTGTGTGTGTGTGATGGAGAGAGTGTGTGTGTGTGTGTGTGAGGGAGGGAGAGAGTGTGTGAGTTTGTGTGTGTGTGTGATGGAGTGTGTGTGTGTGTGTGTGTGTGATGGAGAGAGTGTGTGTGTGTGTGTGTGAGGGAGGGAGAGAGTGTGTGTGTTTGTGTGTGTGTGTGTGATGGAGAGAGTGTGTGAGTTTGTGTGTGTGTGTGATGGAGTGTGTGTGTTTGTTTGTGTGTGTGTGAGGGAGGGAGAGAGAGAGAGAGAGTGTGTGTGTGTGTGTGTGTGTGTGTTTGTGTGGGAGGGAGGTAGAGAGTGTGTGAGTTTGTGTGTTTGTGTGAGTGTGTGTCAGATGTAGATGGAGAGAGAGTGTGTGTGTGTGTGTGTGTGTGTGTGTGTGTGTGTGTGTGAGGGAGGGAGAGAGAGGGGGAATGTGTGTGTGTGTGTGTGTGATGGAGTGTGTGAGTTTGTGTGTGTGAGAGTGTGTGAGTTTGTGTGTGTGTGTGATGGAGAGAGTTTGTGTGTGTGTGTGTGTGAGATGTAGATGGAGAGAGAGGGGGAATGTGTGTGTGTGTGTGTGTGTGTGAGGGAGGGAGAGAGTGTGTGAGTTTGTGTGTGTGTGTGTCAGATGTAGATGGAGAGAGAAGGGGAGTGTGTGTGTGTGTGATTGAGAGTGTGTGTGTGTGTGTGTGTGTGTGTGAAATGTAGATGGAGAAAGACGGAGAGTGTGTGTGTGTGTGTGTGTGTGTGAGAGAGAGAGAGAGGGAGTGAGTGTGTGTGTGTGTGTGTGTGTGTGTGTTTAGTGGTACAGAAGAACACAGAAGAAGAACACAGAAAAATAAAGAAAGAAGAACAGAGAACAACACAGAAGAACAGAAAAATAGAGAAAGAAGAACAGACTTCACATATGCACACACACATATATACACACACTTCACATATTATATACACACACACATGCAGACACACACTTCACACACACACTTCACATATTATATACACACACATGCATACACACACTTCACATATACATACACACACACATACTTATCCACATACACACACACACTTCTCTGCACACACACACTTCTCCACACACACACACACACACACACTTCTCCACACACACACACACTTCTCCACATACACACACATACACACACTTCACATATACACACACACACTTCTCCACATGCACCCACATACACACACTTCTCCATATACACACAGATACACACATTTCACATACACATACTTACACACACACACACACACACACACACACGAGTAGTAACAAATCCTTCATATTAATCAAATAATTCTATTACAACTGATATTTGTATCTATATTATAGTTAGATATAAAAAAGATGTTAATTATTGTGTTTTTGAATGAAAATACAGGATATTTCCCAGTATTTACAAAATGCTCAACAATTTTTTTAAGGAAATTTCCAATATTCAAGGTATTTTAATTAAATACCTGGTAATTAAGTTAAAGTTACTTAAAGAAAACCCCAGGATCTAGGGAATTTTTTGGATGATTCGGTTCTTTTTGTTCATTTCGGCTCTGTGCACCTAAATATAAATACAAATTTTCTTAGTTATTTTTGTAATATTATAATAAATTATGAAAGCTAAAAATATATTAATTATTATGTATTGTTTTTTCTGTGAAATATGACAGTAAATTACATTATTAATTAAATAGAGCCGATACGAATGTGTATATAAAATTATAACAGTGTTGCAACATCCGCGGTTTTGAAGCCCAATTTGGCTACTTAGTGACCTGAAGTGGGTTGCCTATCTCATAACACAGCGACGCACACTATCATTCTCCTTGATTTGTTTAATTAAAATTGGGGCTATTTTGGAATAGTTTAAGGTTCGTGGGGTTAAAAATGTCTACAAATGATGACTTATTTATATATGATTTACATCTCTTAGTAATAATATCACGAATTAAAGTAATAATATCACGAATTAAAGACCGATTTCCATAACAGCATAAGTCAGAAATTGCTGTAAATTATTTTATATATGTAATAAACTTACTCCACTGTCATCAAAGTAATAAAAGAAACAAATATGAATATATCTTTTATCCTCAGAGATCACAGGCAGAAGTTTTCTTTGGATAGAGTTTATTCACCAACAAATTCATTAAATAATTCACCCATAAGTCATTTACAAGGCTAACATTCTTTCGTTTGCATGCTTACAAACCATCATATTCATTAAATAATTCACCCAGAAGTCATTAACACGGCTAACATTCTTTCGTTTGCATGCTTACAAACCAAATTCATTAAATAATTCACCCATAAGTCATTAACACGGCTAACATTCTTTCGTTTGCATATGCTTACAAACCAATACCAACCACTGTGGGTGTGTAACCTTTTCATCGGCACATATATTAATTATTTTTATCCTTTGTTTGCTGTAGTTCCATGACTCTTCCTTTAATTTTGTTCTTTTTTTACTTTATTTTATCTTAAATTTACATAAGTTATATATCACTAATTTTTATTCTATTTATTGACAGTATGATATAATTGGGCGGTATTGAGAGCACCCACTAAACCCCCCCCCCCCACAAGCCTGTTCCCCTACTCCAGCACCCCCCTAACCCCCTCCAAGCCTGTCCCCCTATTCCCGCACCCCCCAAAACCCACCCGCACCCACCTAAAACCCCCTCCAAGCCTATTATAATTTGGGCTGGCTATATTTTGGGCTACTACCGTTACAGCTCACCTCGACTTGGCTATAATAAACATACTATTGGCAACGCTGATAACTGTATCATCTGGCAACACTGACGACGACAAAGCCATCTGGCAACACTGACAACAAAAGTAGAGGAAAAAAAAAAACAGGTAAATAAGCACATGGTCCATATTCAAGAACGTTCGTAGGGCATAAGA
Organism: Petrolisthes cinctipes; assembly: GCA_033782935.1. Classification (NCBI taxonomy): domain Eukaryota; kingdom Metazoa; phylum Arthropoda; class Malacostraca; order Decapoda; family Porcellanidae; genus Petrolisthes; species Petrolisthes cinctipes. Next base: position 8,274 of record JAWQEG010002749.1, read on the forward strand.
TGGCATGGTACCGATACGATGACTCCATATACAAACCACAGAGCCGTCGTACAGTACCACACCATCGTATACACCATGGATGTTCTTGAATATGGCCCATTTTTTTAGTTATATTTTTTCTTTCTTCACTCTATCTCCTTCGTCGCCATTATTTTTTTTTCTATATCGTTATTTTTTTTTGGTATTTATCTAGTTAGAGGTGTCTATGGTACCGTGGGTCGATTCCACAGTGGTTGGTATTGGTTTGTAAACATGCAAACGAAAGAATGTTATATAGCCGTGTTAATGACCGATAAATATTGAAAGAATTTCCTTCCATCGTAGTAAATATAATAATAATAATAATAATAATCTTGGTAATAAAGAACAACATGTGTATGATTTTGCACCACCTCAATAATAATAATAATAATAATCTTGGTAATAAAGAACAACACGTGTATGATTTTGCACCACCTCAATAATAATAATAATAATAATAATAATAATTGAGGGGGTTGAGTTGATATAAGGTGTTATTTTGAAGATTATAGTTGGATATGATAGTGATTTATTTGCATGATGTCATTGTAAGGGAAGGTGTGTGTGGTTATTACATTGTGGCTGTAGATAGATAGATAGATAGATCGTTTATTGACCACAGAACAATCAGTAAACTATACAATTTCTTCTGAATATTGCTAACAACAAAGTAAATTTTTTTTTCTTTATCAATTGCACCAATCAAACAATAAAGTACAAAACAATTAACACCCTCAAAATGTCTGGTTGTAGTCCACAAAATTATCTCTGCAATTCCAATTCCCACCTCATTGGGTACCGAAAACCATCTCATACCAAATATTACACAACTTACACCTACATTTATTTACATAATAGATTTAACCATGCACATACTTGTATTATCAAGCTTTCCATATATATTTTTACCATACGTCACTCATTATATTAAGTAACTATTTGCACATTTGTGTCCTTCTTACTTGTAGGCATTCAGAACTTCATGAATTATTTTGCAGGTAATTTCAGGAGTAAAATTATCAGAAAATAGCTGCTCCATGTTGGACAATTGGTACCTGTTTCTAATGTCCCGTGTGAGTGGGCACTGCTCTAATACATACAGTATTACAGTCTGGACATCACCACAGCTACACACATACATACACACATACACTTCTACACACACACACACACACACACACACACACACACACATACACACACTTCTCCACATACACATACACACACACTTTTACACACACACACAGTACCTGTTTCACACGCCAATCTGTGTATTTCATTTATCATATGTTTTTCTTTATATACATAATGGACATACATAATAATAATAATAATAATAATTATTAAGGGAGTTGAGTTGACTTTAGGTGTTATTTTGAAGATTAAGGGGGAAGTTTTGTGTTGGTAAATCTGGAGCAACTGAATCCTCCAAACTATTCCAAGCAACAGAACACCATTATTTTTGTTCTTCTGGTCCTGTTTCCTGACGTACTATGGAGGAATCAAGGCACTCCAATGTACCAAAAAAGAATTACCACCTTAAGGACCCTGTGATCAGGTGTGTGTGTGTGTTAGGGAGAGAGAATGTGTGTGTGTGTGTGTGTTTGTTTGGAGGCTTCTGATTCCTCCTGACCTTGCCATGAAACAAACTCCTTCCATATAGGTGTGTGTGTGTGTGTGTTCTTACCTTACCTACTTGTATCTTTACAGCATTGAGTCAAGCTCGTAATGTCCTGTATTTTAAAACACAATTATCATATTTTTCTTTAAAGTTATGTATGTTTTTGACACACACCACTTCTTCTGGTGTGTATGTGTGTGTATGTATGTATGTATGTTTTGTGTGTGTGTGTGTGTGTATGTATGTTTTTGACACACACCACTTCTTCTGGTAATTTGTTCCATTCATCTATTACTCTATTATTTTGGAAAGCTAATTTCTGTACATTTTTGTATCCTTTATTTAATTAAATTCTTACTATGTCCTCTCATTGTAGGTATTCCTTGTTGACATAAGTTATCTATATCTATCTTTTCTTCTTCTGTGACACATTTGTAAACCATAATCATATCTCCTCTCTTTCGTCTTTCTTCTAGTTTAGGTAATTTTAGTTTCTTTTGTCTTTCTTCATAGCTTAGTTCTCTTAGACTTGGTACCCATCTTGTTGCTGCTCTTTGTACTTTTTCTAATTTAGTGATATGTTTCTTTAAATATGTGTGTGTGTGTGTTAGGGAGAGAGAATGTGTGTGTGTGTGTGTGTTTGGAGGCTTCTAATTCCTCCACACTATGCTATGAAACAAGCTCCTTCTATATAGGTGGAGTTTCGTGGCAATATTTGAAGGACTCATTTACTTTCAATTATCTGACTACATCACAGACCCCTTAAGGAGGTAATTCACTTTTATTACATTAAATATTACATTATATTACATTAAATATTATTGTAGTAGGTTATTTCTTATTTATTCTTTTTTGTTACATTGTAGTGCCATGATTCCTCCAAAGTATGCCAGGAAACAGAACCAGAAGAACAAAAATAATGGTGTCCTGTTGCTTGAAATAGTTTGGAGGATTCAGTTACTCCAGATTTACATTAGGAGCATCTTGATTCCTCCAAAGTATGCCAGGAAACAGAACCAGAAGAACAAAAATAATGGTGTTCTGTTGTTGCTTGGAGTAGTTTGGAGGAATCAGTTGCTCCAGATTTACCAAAAACACATAATAATTTCCCCCTTGACTGTCCCACTTGTCAATGACCTTCTTCCTCGGGTGCCATATGACCTTTTCTGTTATGTTGCCTAATATCAATCAATATTTACAGGTCACACCACCAAGATGGGAGACGTATGAATATTTACAAGAGGTCTACTGTAAGAAACACAAGTGATGTGATGTGCTACTTGGGGGGGGGGGTTCTTAAGGTTTGGGGGGTGCGGGAATAGGGGGACAGGCTTGGGGGGGGGGTAGAAAGCCTGTCCCCTATTCCCGCACCCCCCTAACCCCCCCCCCCCCCCCAAGACTGTTTCTCTACTCCTGCACCCCCAAGCCTGTTCTCCTACTCCCGCACCCCCCTAAACCCCCCCCCTATTCCCGCACCTCAGGCTAACACCACCACACAAGGCACCAAGGCTCGTCTATAAGGCCAAGCAGGGTATGTATATATATGTTTGTCAAGTGGGTATATTATAATATGTTTGTATGTCTGTCAAGGGAGTATATATATATATATATATATATATATATATATATATATATATATATATATATATATACTGTATATATATATATATATATAATAATTTTGCTTTACAATTACTGTACAAACTGACATTTCAAAATAACAAAACTAATAATGATAATAATGTTGTATTACAATTACATAGTGTGACATATTCTATATGTTGTAAATCCTTGAAAACCACAACAGTGTGTGTATGAATTATTGTGGCCAACAGTACAGTACTTATACTGGGGAAAAAAAACATTAAAATACAATATATATATATATATATATATATATATATATATATATATATATATATATATATATATATATATATATATATATATATATATATATATATATATATATATATATATATATATATATATATATATATATATATATATATATATCTTTTACCTTCTGTGCTTACCATCCCACCACCTCTCTATCACCTTCTTCCTCAGGTGCCATATGACCTCGCTGTTGTAGCACCTAATATCAATCCATCAATTAATGTGGTGTTAATTCTGTGACATGTTTAGTCATCTACCATGGTGTTGATTCCACAGTGGTATTAGTTTGTTAGCTTCCCAACCAACCACACTTGTAAGCCTTCATTATTTTCCAAAAGGTGAATATCCACATTCACAAAATCTATCCAACAGTTAGATAATAATGATGACTGTATAGTTTACTCACCAAATTCATTAAATAATTCACCCAGAAATCATTTACACAGCTAAAAATTCTTTTGTTTGTGTGCTTAGTACAGACTTTAACAGAAAATATAGCACATTGGTTTGAGTGGTAAATCTGGAGCAACTGATTCCTTCAAACTATTCCAGGCAACAGGATACCATTATTTTTCTTCATGTGGGTGTGTTTCCTGACAAACTTTGGTGTAATCAAGGCACTCCAATCTATTAAAAGTATACTATACCATTAAGGAAGTAATTCACTTTGGTTACATTGGAGTGCCTTGATTCCTCCAAGGTATGCCAGGAAACAGAACCAGGTGAACAAAAATAAAGGTGTTCTGTTGCTTGGAATAGTTTGGAGGAATAATTTGCTCCAGATTTACCAACACTGCTTGCATCTTAATTATTGTGTTGTGTTGTGTGTTTGTCAGGATAGCTTGGAGGCATTGATAGCCTTGGTATTGGGTTGATTTCACAGTGGTAATGGTTTGTTAGCTTCCCAACCAACCACACTTGTTAGGCTTCATTATTTTAGAGTTGATTCCACAGTCGTATTGGTTTGTAAGTTTCCCAACCAACCACACTTGTAAGGCTTCATTATTTTCCAAAAGCTGAGTATCCGTATTCATTTACACGGCTAACATTCTTTCGTTTGCATGCTTACAAACCAATACCAACCACTGTGGAATGGACTCATAGTGTTGTCATAATGAAATATGAACCACACAGAGAAAGGTTCTGTTGAAAACCTAAATCCTCTTCTGAACCACATGATACAATTACTGACTTAGAGTTAATGAAATAATGTTGTTGTTGATATTAAAGGAACACTTTGTTTACAGGTTGTTCTTGTTATTGAAGGTGTCTGGCCCAGCAGCCCCCAGCTCCTGAGGAAGGCCATGAAGGTGTCTGGTCCAGCAGCCCCCAGCTCCTCACAGGGTTGTTGTTGTTCCTCAAGGTGTCTGGCCCAGCAGCCCCCAGCTCCTCACAGGGTTGGCAACAATCTGGGTAACCCGGTTTTACCCACCTGGGTAAAAAAAAAAAAAAAAAAAAAAACATTTGAAAAAACCCATATTTTTGCCCACTTTCCTGGTTTTTTTTTTTTTTTCAAAATAATATATTTAATATATTTTTTATTTTAAATTATTGATTTTTTATATTATAGCACACAATATCAACATTAAATCATAGATACTTGAGATTAACTATTGATCATTGCCAAGTACCTTTAATCTATTATTAAGGAAGTGTAATCATTATAAAACTTGAGTTTTTTACAAATAAGAATGTTCTTCTTGACTAAATAAAGGCAAATAATAATAACTTCTGTTTTGGTAACAGCTTTTGTAACTACTGTAATATTTTTCTTCCATTTGATATTTTTGGCTTCAAAATATCTTATATTATTCTAATATAACAAAATATTTTATATTAATCTAATATAACAAAATAACTTATTTCAAATGAGGATGCCCATTTCTTATTTAATGAAAAAATATCTTGCAAACATGAAATAATGAGATTTTTTGACAAATAACAATGTTTTTCCTTACTTCAAAGAAGAAAATAAATTTGTCGGATTTTTCACCATTTAAAAAATATATTTTATAGCTTTCCTCCTCTAATTATAATTTGAAATTTATTTTTTTATTTTGCAACAGTTTTGTTCCTTATCAATTATAAACATAATTCTTTTCCTCAATAACACTAAAATAATACGAAAGCAATTTTAAGATATTTATTGGGAAATTGTGAAGTATTGACCCCACAAATAGCTATACTGAATTTATTGGTTTGTTAAGTTTAGCTAATAGCTATCTCAGGGAATGTTATTTACATTTATTCATCTGTGTCATTCATTGTCAGGTACAAATGTTTGTAAATTTGTACAAGGTTTGTGTCCTTCTCCACCCCAAACCTGTTTCTCAGTTTTGACCATACTGTATAGTACAGGACCAAAAGTTGAAAACATTCTCTCAATGGATGGTGAACTAGGAGGACAACTTAACAAGTCCTTGAAATATTGACACAACCTCCTTGGAATTGTACCTTTCTTTGTTGTTCTCTGATCCATAAGTATCCACCAAGGTAAATTTTGAAAAAACCCGCTTTTGCCCCGGCTTTTTTGAAAAAAAAAAAAAAAAAAAAAAAAAAACCCAGGTGGGTTGGGCTTTAAAAAAACAAGTGAGTTTTTTGCCAACCCTGGCTCCCGAGGAAGGCCATGGCCTGAACCAGGCTTTCCCACAGTGCCCTCACAGAGTGTATGTTGTTGTGTTGTTGGTGAGTGTGTTTGTATACATTGCAATCTTCTATAATGTGTTTAATAGAATGTAGTGTTGTGTTACATCCTGGACAGACAGACATTCACAGAGTGTATGTTGTGTTGTTGGTGAGTGTGTTTATGTGTATTACAGTCTTCAATAATGTGTTTAATAGAATGAGGTGTTGTGTTACATCCTGGACAGGTATCTACAATGGTTCCATCCAGCCTCTTCTTATATGTCTCCCAAGGAAGGAAGCTATGGGGGCCAAACCATCACAATATTCCCCCGCCCTATTTTGGGGCACGAGAACCTGGGAACGGCTTCGGTCACCCAGGCAATACCATCCTGACATAGTTTGGAAGAGTGTGTGGTGAGTGGGTAGTGGGTGTGTAGTAGATGGGTGGTGAGTGGGTAGTGGATGAGTGGTGAGTGTAGTGGGTGTGTAGTGAGTGGGTAGTGGATGGGTGGTGGGTGGTGAGTGGGTAGTCCTTCAATTTACCACCAAGAGAATCTCACCTTAGTCTATATAATTATAATTGGACTCTGTATATTATTTACCACAACACTATAGTCAAACCAGAATATACTGAGCCTTCGGGTAGGGTCGAGGATTAAGAGCGGCATTGCCAAATCATCACCAAAACATACCCACATGGTATCCAACATTCTCTGTGATAAATTTAATGGGGTTGCCTTCGCTGTACGAGCAACTGACTGAGAGGGATCTAATAGGGGTCCTCTATTGGCCTTCTCATGGAGGAAATATCTATTTACATTATAAATAATTTCCTTGGCTTGGCTGTGGAGAACAATGACGTGCCTGGGAGATGTGTGGTCCATAGTGGTTGGTGTGTGGTCCATAGTGGTTGGTGTGTGGTCCATAGTGATTGGTGTGTGGTCCATAGTGGTTGGTGTGTGGTCCATAGTGGTTGGTGTGAGAATGACCAGGTGACTGATATGTATGAGTACACATGTCCTTGACCCACCATTAACCCTTTGTCACAGGAGATGTGGTAACATGTACAAAATAGTATGTCACATGTTGTATACAGTTGTTGTAAATATACTTACAATGAACCTAACTCATCATTATAAATACTTCTTTTTAACATTGTATTATATATTGAATACTTACAGCTACTACAAATTGGCTTATGCATTAACATTTTAACGATATGGGTTTGTTTTGGTGATGATTTGGCAATGCCACTCTTAATCCGGACCCCACCCTAGGGCTCAGTATATTCTGGTTTGACTATAGTAATATTGATGTGATTTGTTTGTTTCCTGACATAGTTTGGAGGAGTGGGTAGTGTAGTGAGTGAGTGGTGAGTGGGTAGTGTAGTGGGTGGGTAGTGTAGTGAGTAGTGGGTAGTGAGTGGGTGGTCCTCCAATTTCCCACCAAGAGAATATCATCTTAATTAAGGGGTAAGTTTTATGTTGGTAAATCTGGAGCAACTGAATCCTCCAAACTATTCCAAGCAACAACAGAACACCATTATATTTGCTATTCTGGTCCTATTTCCTGGCATTATTATTATTATTATTATTATTATTATCATTATCATTATCATTATTATTGTTATTATCATTATTATTATTATTATTATTATTATTATTATTATTATTATTATTATTATTTTTGTTATTCTGGTCCTGTTTCCTGGCATACTCTGGAGGAATCAAGGCACTCCAATGTACCAAAAAAGAATTATCACCTTAAGGACCCTGTAATCGTTTTTGAGACTTGGTGGCTTCTGATTCCTCCTGACTATGCCACGAAACATGCTCCTTCTATATTGATGATGTTTCGTGGCAATATTTGAAGGACTCATTTATCTCCAATTTTCTGACTACATCACAGGGTCCCTTAATGTTTATAATAAATAAATGGGTGAATTTCATTGGACTGTGTATATTATTTATTTACCACTATTGAAAGGAATCATTATTATTATTATATGCCTTTGTACTAAGTAAACTGGTTTGTTGTATTGTGTACTGGGGGTTTTGGGTTGGATGTTCCTTGGCATGTGTGGGTGTGTGTTTTGGCATGTGTGGGTGTGTGTTTTGGTCTGTGTCGTCCTCTGGTCTCTAAATTGTGGGTGTGGGTGTGTGTGTTTTGGCATGTGTGTGTTTTGGCATGTGTGTGTGTGTGTGTGTGTTTTGGCATGTGTGTGTGTTTTGGCATGTGTGGGTGTGTGTGTGTTTTGGCATGTGTGTGTGTTTTATCATGTGTGGGTGTGTGTGTGGGTGTTTTACCACATAGTGTAGTGGATGGTGTGGGTTTGTATGCCTCTTTTGTCAAGATGTTGCTGGCCAAAGGTAAGTATTATTATTATATATATATATATATATATATATATATATATATATATACTGCTTTACACACATAGGGTCCATTCCACAGTGGTTGGTATTGGTTTGTAAGCACGCAAACGAAAGAATATTAGCCGTGTTAATGACTCCTGGGTGAATTATTTAATGAATTTGGTGAGTATCCGTATTCGCAAAATCTATACAACAGTTAGATAATAATGATCACGGAATAGTTTACTCACCAAATTCATTAAATAATTCACCCAGAAGTCATTAACACGGCTAATATTCTTTCGTTTGCGTGCTTACAAATCACAACGAATGGCTCTGAATTCCTAAATCTAGGTAAAATTAGTTGGGAAAGAGAATGAAACTATTTCAAAGATTATCCCATGGTTGGATTTATGGATATAAGCCAAGCGTTATTGTCCTTCCCACCACCACCACCACCACCACCCAGCAGTAAGCAGTGTTGACAACGTAGCCAGTAGTCTGTACAGGTTGTACATACATATACATTACATACACCAGGCTGCACATACATACATATATATACCAGGCTGCACATACATAAATACATATACAGTACATACATAGGCTATACCAGGCTACACACTTCACCAAAATGTCAATACCGAGAATATATAGCCACTTTAGGCGGATTTTTTTGGGACTGGGCTATAGCCAGCAGAGTGGCAATGGGATAGCCGTACTCAGTCAGTGTTGTAAATGTTTGGCGTGATGGCTGACAGTGTTGCAAATATGTTCTCGCTTTCCATTTGATGCACCTCTGCCTTGGGTTTTGGGGATTTTAATGTGTGCGGGAGTAGGGGGCAGGCTTGAGGGAGGGAGGGGGGGTTTAGGGGGGTGCGGGAGTAGGGGGACATTTAATAATAATAGTAATAATAATAATAACTGTCCGCCATCAACCGCCCCAACCCAGGACTGACACACCTCGCTCTCTGGCCAAAAGTTACATGTGTTTTCTTCACATGATATCTTTGTACCCAGGAGTCATAGAGAGTTGGGGTTGATCTCATTCGAAAGAGGAAGAGTTGCTGCTTAGAATGAAACTAAATTTAATTTTCTAGGCATTGTAGTTTAGACGTAAGGAGTAAGTGAAATAGAGCGATTTTTGGAGACATCACTGTCGGGAATATGTGTGTCTGTCTGTGTACGGTAGGGGGGGTGCTGGAGTAGAGGGCCAGGCTGGGGGGGGTTAGGGGGGTGCGGGAGTAGAGGAACAGGCTGGGGGGGGTTAGGGGGGTGCGGGAGTAGAGGGACAGGCTGGGGGGGGGGTTAGGGGGGTGCGGGAGTAGAGGGACAGGCTGGGGGGGGTTAGGGGGGTGCGTGAATAGGGGACAGGCTTTCTACCCACCCCAAGCCTATTCCCCCACCCCCCTAAACCCCTCCAAGCCTGTCCCCTACTCCCGCACCCCCCTAACCCCCCCAAGCCTGTATTCCTACTCCCGCACCCCCTAAACCCCCCCAAGCCTGTCCCCTACTCCCGCACCCCCATAGTCCCCCCCAAGCCTGTCCCCTATTCCCGCACCCCCTTAACTGTTAACTACAGTGATGCAAACTCAAATTTTTGTAATCCGCTAGACTAGTCAAGAAAATCCGCTAAATTAATTATAGGAAAGGCTCTTAAAATTTTCCGCTAGATTGGCCTTTCAAATCCTCTTGTAAAATCTTGTTGCTAAATCCGCTTGTAAAATCTTCTTGTAAAATCTTCTTGTTAAATCCGCTTCTAAAATCCGCTTGTAAAATCTTCTTGTAAAATCCTCTTGAAAATTTCAATATTTTTCCCGCTAGATAATTTTCAAATCCGCTAGATCTAGCCGAAAATTGGTCAAAATGGCATTACTGTATGCCGGAGCCAACGAATAGAGAGAGAGAGAGAGAGAGAGAGAGAGAGAGAGAATGAGTGTCCGTGTGTGTGTGAGAGAGAGAGAGAGAGAGAGAGAGAGAGAGAGAGTGTGTGTCTGACTCAAGTACCCCGTTATAAATTGCCCCTGTCTCCCTTTTCCTTCGTCCTGTGGTCAATTTAAGGCTTGCTTCGTCCTTCAATTCCTTTTTCCTTCATCCTGTGGTCAATTTAAGGCTTCCTCCGTCCTCCAACTTAATTTTAAAAGGTGTAAAACATTATAACGAGGCTCGAGTCGGCGGTTGACTGAACAGAAAACGAAAGATTTAAATATATTGGGTTTTAAAATAGTCCATCATTAAAAATATATTAAATTTTAAAATAGTCGGTCCTTAAAAGTCATAGAAAATGGGAAGGTTTTTAATTAGAGAATGGGAAGGCGTTAGAAATGTTAGAAAAAAAGAATAAATCTCACGGTCCGATTCTGCTAACTAGATTGACGTGGGTTTAGATTTTGACATTAAAACATTACGAATTCGTTATTTTTTTACTATAGCAGCCTTGCGTAAAAATATACCTACGTTATCAAATTAAAATGATTTGCGTACGAATAGTATTTAGTGAATAATTTAAATAAATGTATATACGAAGGTCAGTAGGAGATGATTCGGACAAAACCTAACTAACCTAACTTATTATTACCAACTCAAAATCAAAATGTATTAGTACGTGATGTGGCTAATTAGAATGGTAAATATCTAAATAAATAACCAATCAACAGCAGCTCTTAGTATCTGAGAAATTGTATTTTAGTAAATAGTCGTTAATTTAAGACAAACCCGATGAATTAACATCGTAGTTTTTATATTAAAATGGAAAAACTGATGTTAGATCATAGGGTTCATTGCCAACAGGATCTGGCAACTTAGAAGATTCGTTACGTAAGGTTACGCATGTGTGGCGCCATTTTAACGCGGTTTGACGCAGGTGAGTGGTTGTCAATTATCGACTCAGTAATCATTAATTACAGCCTTAGGTAAGTTCATTCTAATTTTTATGTGTAGATAATAGATTAATTTAGCCACGTGACCCACCGTGAGGAGTGATAGATAAGAAATAGAAGAGAAAAATAATATATAAAAACAGCATTTGCCCGCTCTTTTTAAATATGGCGGTGGTGTCTGGTATCATTCATTAATATCTTTATAATTTAAATATTAGAAGCTTAGGTAAGTCCATGTGGCTATGAGATATAGTTTATATATTTATCTATCGGTATATTACACTGTGGGAAGCGAGGGAATAATGATATAGATGATAAATTCGAGAAATGATAAAATAAATGTCGTAATTTGATTGTCAGTCGAAAAACGTTGAAGAGTTGCCATGCGTACGATAATTTAGTGTTGTATTGGTAGTAGTAATAGTAATATCGGTGGATAGTGGTAATAGTGGTAGTAGTAGTAGTAGTAGTAGTAGTATTGGTAAAAGTAATAGTAGTAATATTGGTGGTGGTAGTAGTGGTAATATTGGTGCTGATAGTAGTAGTAATAATATTGGTAGTAGTAGTAGTGGTTATGGTAGTAGTAGTAGTAGTAGTAATATTGGTGGTGGTAGTAGTAGTAGTAATATTGGTAATAGTAATAGTAGTAATAGTAGTACAATAATATTAGTAATGGTAATAAAATAATAGTACCATAATTGATTAATACAGCGTACCATAATCTGAAAAATCGATAATTTAGTCAGTCGTATACGTACGATACTTTGTGCAGGTCGGCAATTCACTATATTATTTTATTTATTTATTATTATTTTATTTATTTATTATGAGTTAAGTAGAAATAAATAAGAGTATAAAATTAAAAATATAATTATTATACTAATTTTAATTAAAATAATATATCCCAAAAAGAATTAATAATCTTGGATGTTATATATCACGGTCTAGTTATATATATAATGATAATTTAGAACTTACGTACTCGTTTGACCTTAGAAAAAAAAAATGTAATTATTATACTGATTTTAATTTAAATAATATATTTAAAAAAATAATTAATTATCTTGGATGTTATATATTTACTTTGGGCATGTCGGCTTTGCAACCCTGCCTGTCTCGACCATTACCAGTGTTTTCATTCTTAAGGTAATTACCCCAGAGTATCGTAATTTTGGGCTATTTAAGGTAATATTTTGACTATCTAAGGAAAATCGGCATTCAACCACAGAGCTACAAACCCATTATATCTGGGGAAATCTAAGGTAAACTTTTGATAATTTAAGGAAATCTATGGTAAACATTTTGATAATCTAAGGTATTGTGTTTAGTATTTACTATAGAGACTCAGAGGTAAGTCGAAGTCGTCTGTTCATATGCTATTCAAGAAGTTCGTGGTGTATACTATGCATGGTACCGATACGATGGGTCCATGGACAAACAACAGAGCCGTCGTACAGTACCACACCATCGTATACACCACGGATGTTCTTGAATACCACCATAATAGTTTCTGATTACATAGATCAATTTGTGAGTGTGTTAATGGCGGCGGCTGGCTGGCTCACCGTCCCAGACTCCCAGTCGCCACCGCCACCCAGCCGCCAATGGCTGTGTGGCGGCCAAAATACACAGGCAGTGGTGTCATTCAAATAACCTCTTAATAATGTATTGTTACAGAATGTATGTAAGTGGCGGCTTGATTCATCTACACACAGCCGCCAATGGAGTGTGTCAGCCGCCACACAGCCGCCAGTACCTACATACAGCCGCCAATGTAGTGTGTCAGCCGCCACACAGCCGCCAATGGAGTTTGTCACGGTAATTAATTAATGTGAGATTCTCATGTTGGTAAATTGAAGGCTTCCGATTCCTCCAAACTATTCCACAAAATAGCAGGTAAATATTGAATGAATTACCGTTATTGGGTACGGTTTTTCTACCTTCATTACCCACTTATTTAGACCATTCTAAGACTATTTTCTTCTATGGCATTTCCTCCGCAAATGCCCCATTTCCAAGATAGGGCATATTCAAATGGGGCATTTTGAAATTAGCCTGACCTTACCTGACCTGACCTAACCTAACCTAGACCGCATCAGACTACCGGGACCTAACCTGGGCAAACTACCGGAACCTAACCTGGGCAAACTACCGGGAAATAATCGTGATAAAGTACAATAAATGGCAGGGGTAAAATACTGGAACCCAGCCGGATCTGGCAACACTGCTGCAAAACAGTAATTCTTTCAATAAATACCAAACAAACTCCTTCCATATAGGTGTGTGTGTGTGTGTGTGTGTGTGTGTGTGTTTGGAGGCTTCTGATTCCTCCTGACTATGCCACAAAACAAGCCCCTTGCATATAGGTGTGTGTGTGTGTGTGTGTGTTTGGTGGCAATGTTTGAAGGACTCACTAACCTCCAATTTTCTTACTACATCACACACAGGGTCCATTAAGGTGGTAATTCTTTTTTGTTACATTGGAGTGCCTTGATTCCTCCAAAGTATGCCAGGAAACAGGACCAGAAGAACAAAAATAATAGTGTTGTATTGCTTGGAATAGTTTGGAGGAATTATCGGTATTTATTGAAAGAATTACTGTTTTGTAGCAGTGTTGCCAGATCCGGCTAGGTCCCAGTATTTTGCCCCGGTCATTTCCTGTACTTTACCACGGTTATATCCCGGTAGTCTGCCCAGGTTAGGTCCCGGTAGTCGGATGTGGTCTAGGTTAGGTTAGGTAAGGTCAGGCAAATTTCAAAATGCCCCATTTGAATATGCCCTATCTTGGAAATTTGTGGAGGAAATGCCATAGCATAAAATAGTCTTAGAATGGTCTAAATAAGTGGGTAATGAAGATAGAAAAACCGTACACAATAACGGTATATAATTCTTTCCATATTTACTGAATGAATTGTACAGAGAATTGGTATAAGGTGTGTGAAGCTGATTTATATATATATATATTGATTGATTGATTGATTGATTGAAATTATACATCCGTCAACATGTATAAGGCATATCAAAATGATAACATACATAGGTAGAATGAATTAAGGGGGTGCGGGAGTAGGGGACAGCCTTGGGGGGTGCGGGAATAGGGGGACAGGCTTGGGGCTGGGGTAGAAAGCCTGTCCCCTATTCCCGCATCCCCCTAACCCTCCCCCAAGCCTCTCCACCTATTCCCGCACCCCCCTAAGCCTGTAACCTGTTCCCACACACCCCTAACCCACCCACCCAAGCCTGTCCCCCTACTCCTGTACCCCCTTAACCCCCCTCCCAAGCCTGTCCCCCTACTCCCGCACCCCCTTAACCCCCCTCCCAAGCCTGTCCCCCTACTCCCGCACCCCCTTAACCCCCCTCCCAAGCCTGTCCCCCTACTCCCACACCCCCTTAATTAAATGTGTTTTTCAGATGGAGGGAGACGAGGGTGGGGGGGTCAATTTGAAGCCTGGTACAACATAGTGGATTGAAGACGGTCCTGCTGTTGGTGTCATTGGATACATCAGTATATATGGATGTAGGTGTGTAAGTAGGTAGGGTTACACAGAGAAGGTGTAGTCAGACAGCCTATATATGGATGTAGGTGTGTAAGTAGGTAGGGTTACACAGAGAAGGTGTAGTCAGACAGCCTATATATGGATGTAGGTGTGTAAGTAGGTAGGGTTACACAGAGAAGGTGTAGTCAGACAGTCTATTTTTCACCTCACTGAAGGCTGACTCTGCTGCAGGGTTCCATGTGAGTTTTTTCTTCTGGGAGGCCTTCAGGTACAGTCAGCAGCATATATTCACGTCCATCTCGTGTACTTAATATTGCTAATTAGACCAAGTAGTTGCATTCTGTACCAGTTTTTATTCCAACAACATACGTAATTTACCATATGAGAACTATATCTGTCATCTCTGTATTAAAATTGTATTACAACAACATTACTATAGTTAATACATACACAGGTGGAAATGAAGGGAACTTATGCTGCTGACTGTACTCATGGTCGGAACCAAGAGTGTACAGTTGGCAGTATAAGTTCCCGTCATTTCCACCTGCGTATGTATTAACTATAGTAATGTTGTAATACAATTTTAATACAGAGATATATAATATAGTTCTCATATGGTAAATTACGTATGTTGTAATGTATTAGTTGTAGTAATGTTGTAATACAATTTTAATACAGAGATACCAGACATAGTTCTCATATGGCAAATTATGTATGTTGTTGGAATAAAAACTGGTACAGAATGCAACTATCTGGTTATATTAACATTATTAAGTTCATGAGTTGGACTTGAATTTATACTGCTGGCTGTACATTAAGTGAGAAAGGTGGGACATAAGGTGATTGTGAGGTGGTGGTATGTAATGAGCAAGTAGTGGGTGTGAGGGAATGACAGCATTAAGGTGGTAATTCACTTTTATTACATTGGAGTGCCTTGATTCCTCCAAAGTATGCCAGGAAACAGGACCAGAAGAACAAAATTAATTGTGTTCTGTTGTTGCTTGGAATAATTTGGAGGATTCAGTTGGACCAGAAGAGCAAAAATAATGGTGTTCTGTTGTTGCTTGGAATAGTTTGGAGGATTCAGTTGCTCCAGAATTACCAACACCGAATTTCCTCCTTAATTAAGTGATGGGGGGGAAGATATTGTTTGTAAGGCTAGAGTGTTGTCTATGGTGTAATACAGTGGTAACTATAGAAAAGGTAGGAGTATGAAGGTGTAGTAATAATATAACAGTGGTGATGGTGAGTATTATGGGCGAGTGTAGGTGTAGGTGTTTGAATTGAATTGAATTGAATTGAATTTATTTAATGGCTCAGACTTTCACAGGAAAGTATGGAGCACAGCCCCAGTATACATTCATATTTGGGCCTAACTATAAAATTACAGTACAGTATTACTGTATCCACTTGCAATTTATGAACATATTATACAGTAACATATACATATATACTACTGTCTCTATATGTAATGCAATCTGCACACACTATACCATCTACACATACATCATCAAGTACACATTCACATACATATACAATATTTTCCACACATACAATATTATCTACTCACACAATATTATCCACACGTACAATTGAATACAATGCAGTCTGCTCTCACAATATTATCTTCATATACAACACCGTATACACATCCACCATACAATATTTTACACACAGATAGTATTATCCACACATACAATATATGATATTATCAACACATACATTATTATCTACACATCCAGCAACATCCACATATAAAATAATATTTTTTCTCTACCAATATAATCCATAACAATTATGCATATGACATGACTCATCTGAACATTCTCAGAACTGATCTAACAAACATGGAAAAATTCTTCAGAACATTTATATTTGTATTTTGCATTAACAACATGTAATTAAAATTCGTAGGCCTTCTTATATAATAATTTGGTATATATTTTTGACGTAACCTCATTATTTCTTCATTAGTACAAACAAATAGAACATGAAATTCATCAACAATGTTACCAGTATCACACTTACTACATACACCATCGTCCCTATTTACACCAACCTGTCTGCCAACATTCACAGGTAATCTATTATTGCAAGTTCTAAGTTTAGTTACGATAATTCGATTTCTCTTTTGCAGCTTAACAAGGTACTGTTCAATACCATAATCAAACTTAAATATCCTATAGTTGCAGCATATCGATTTTGTTGTTATGTTGGCCCTCCACTTAGCAATCCATTGGTCTTTCAACCTTAATTCTACAGCCTTTTTAATCCATATTGTGTTAGGTAACTGTTGAGACAACCATAATCCTGACATACCACACTCATTAAGGATATTTTTAATACATAGTATCCATGGGGAGGTGTAAATCCCTGACCTGTCCAGTTGCAATAAGCATTGATACATTACATGACACAATTTGGTATCCTTACCTAAGATTATTCTTGCCCAATACCCAACCATTCTGCTTTTTATGTGAATGTCAAGAGGAAACACTCCAAGTTCACCGTAAACCATGTATGTCATTACACGTATTTTTATGAACACACAGTATCTGTTTTAAATATTTCACATACAGTAACTCACTCTCTCTCACAATATAATGACCCCAAATTTCACATGCATACGTCAGTATTGGTAATACCATTTTACTAAATAAATCAATTTGTAAATCGACTGGCAAATCAAACTTTCTACACTTACCTACTACTGAGTACATGGCTCTTGTGGCCTGTTCTGTTAGTTCCATCTCTCCTTTGCCAAACCTACCATTATAATTAAACAATACACCAAGATACTTATAATCATAAACTACCTCTATGTTCTCGGAACCAAAGTGAAAATTAATATTATCTATGCGAGTTCTCCCCCTGCTAAACACAACTATTTTAGATTTATTACAGTTAAGCCTTAATTTCCAGTCATTACAATAATCATACAGAGAAGTCAATACCTTATTCATTCTTTCTTCATTATCACATAAAATAATAGTATCATCTGCGTACATTAAAACAAATAGTTTTAGATATGAGTTTAGGAATTCATCACCAAAATTTACATAGTTGCATCCTTGTTCAATTAAATTGCTCTCTATATCGTTAACATAATAGGCAAAAAGCATAGGCGATAGGTTTTCACCTTGCCTTACTCCCACATCACACTTAAAGGTGTCTGAAATTTGTTGGTTTAACATTACACAACTTTTTATGTTATTATACATATTTCTTATTACGTTAAGTATTTTACCATTAACCTTTTCTTTCACCAACTTGAACCACAGCCCTTCCCGCCATACCATATCAAAAGCCTTCTTGTAGTCCACAAACAAACAGAAAAGTTTCCTTTTTTTCCAAAGAAACAAATCTATTACACATTTCAACACAAAAATATGATCCAATGTGGAGTAGCCTTGCCTAAATCCTGCTTGTGCCTCACTAATTGTGTTCATAACATCAGCATATTGACCAAGTCTCTCATTGAGTATTGAGGTGAACAGTTTCCCCATACAACTAAGTAAAGTAATACCGCGATAGTTATTGGTATCTTTTATGTCCCCCTTATTTTTATAAAGGGGTACTATAGTACCAACCAACCACTCAGATGGCCAGACACCAGTATCAAGAATTTTGTTAAAGAACTTAACATACAAGGGACAGAGAATATATTGGGTACTTTTTATATATTCATTTAATATCAAATCAGTTGCCGGGGATTTGTTTTTTAATTTCTTACTATTTCTTTCTACCTCTTCCTTGGTTATAGGATCGTTCAGTATAGGGGAGGGGTCAGTTTGATCGTTATTTTCCACTCGTACAGCATCTGCCTCAACATCATTACTATTATCATCACTGGCTAGCTGTGTAAAATGGGTATAAAAATCATTAAGCACAATAGGGATCTTGCACGTTTTTTTCTGACCCTTTAGTATTTTCCATTATACTTTAGGGTCACTGTGTCTAAATTTTCCGAGTTCCTCAATCAATTTATCTCTCTCTTTATTCCTAACTCTTTTTAAATTTCCTTTGTATCTTTTACTTTCCATAATCATGCTGTTAAAATTTTCCCTGTTCCTGTGCAAGTGATATTTATGTCTGGCTCTGTGGTAATCTCTCCTAGATTTCCAGCTTTGTCTATCATAACCTTTTAAAGAAGCATTGTTGGGTCTTTTTAACATATGTTCTTTTCTTAAATTGTGCGAAAGTTAAATAAGCAGGCTGAATCAAGATTCGTGTTAGCTCCTGGTTAATACACTCCACCGAAAGGTTATTCATCCTTGCAATCAGCCCATTTACCTTACCTACATCAATATTCCTCACATAATCAATCTTCTTCTCCAGATTCCATTTTCCTGGCCTAACCTTATCCTGGGCTGCTTCACCGACATTTGTGTGTACTTGAGTGATCATACTTGACCCTATAAACCTTATTTTAGTATGTAATCCACAATGGACATCAGATAACAATTGATCATAATCAAGTACCATAAAATCCACTATACGCTGCATTATTGTTGGTGAACCCAAAAAATAATCTATGGTTGTATCATGTGTGGTTGTAGGTTTACCAACACCGTCGTCCTTCCCCATTCTTCCGTTAAAAATATACACTTGATGATTTCTACATATGTCCACCAGTTTTCTTCCATAAGAATTCCTATCCGGGGTTACATCCTGGTTTGCCCTCTTCTCACTTATGCCAATTAAATTTGTATAAGGTACTACCTCAACAGACACATGCTCATTATCCCTGTCACCAACAGCAACATCGGGCATAGTTAGAGTATGGGCATTAAAGTCCCCACAAAGTATATGCATGTAGTCATCCTTAGTAAAAGAAAGTAAAAAATTATCCAGTTCGTCAAAATGCTCCACTTTGCCATACCTTGAGTGAGAAGGTGGAATATAAACACAACTTACCAACAAATCTGTATCTGAGCCTAAACTATCTTTATCAATTTTAATTGTGAGTAAGGACTCATATTTTGTGCTAATTTGCCTCCACTTAAGGTTCATATTCTTCTTGACTGCAATAAGCAAACCTCCAGATTTATACATGCTTAATTTACGTCTGTTTTTAAATACAATGTCATAACCAATATTTTCCATTTCCTCCTTCACATTAACCATATCAGTATCATCACATTTCGTTTCACAAACGCAAAGTATACTATAACTTTGGATATATCTTACAAATTCAGCTGATAAAAACTTAGACCTAATGCCACAAACGTTGAGAGACAACACATCAAGATATAATTCGTGTGGACCACACGGTATAGGTCTTCTTTGAAGTGGAGCATGGGCAACATTGTGCCCAGGTCTATGCTGTGCACCAGCACTATCCTAGCACTTGATTAAGTGATCCAAATTAAGCTTCCTCCAGTCAGGAGAGGCAATTCCCACCTTATGTAAATCAAAAGGATTATTTACAACCACAGGTCTGCCTCCACTATTGAGCCAGGCTAAAATGCTCCCATCTCTTGTGGTCACATTTTTCACTGCTTCATGCTCCTTTACTACACTTATCATTCTAGCCCTCAACGAGGTTAAATCCTCGTTTACATACACCTTTCTATGTTTTTCTTTAAGCTTTTTCTTGTTGATCACTATTTCATTCTTTTTTTTCCTATGGCAAAGTCTCACAATCACGGGCCTACCTTCTTCTCTGTTCCGCCCCATACGGTGAGCCAACGATATGTCATTCGACTTGATCTTCACTCCAATATCCTGAGCAAGTTCAATGATTTTGGCTTCAAGCACTTCCTCGGTTTCATCATCCTCTTCCTCCAGCCCAGAAATACGCAGGTTTTCCCGTCGACTGTACTGCTCCAGCTTGTCATTTTCAAATGTGTTAAGGAGGGATATCCGCTGCATTTCGGCTGCCTTACTCTCCAGCCTATCATTAAATTCTTTGATGACACTGGATACTGCCGTGGCCACAGCTACTGCTATAATGTTAGCCAGGCCAGGCAATATCACGGCTGCCACATCCTTGACCGTCTTGCTCACACTCCTGGTTTCCTTCGCTTCAATAATACTAGTAATATTCGCAAGTTCTTCTTCTACCTTTGTCTTCACTAGATTCTCCAATCCTGACCCTTGCTCCTGTGCCATTATACTGTCTGTATGATCTCTGGATTCAAGGTCTCGAGTTGGTGGGTAGGTATTCGAGTTGCCACAGCTGTTTGTTTACTACCGACAGTCAAATCAATACGATAATGTTCTCAAGAGTTACCTTCAATAAAGTCACTCTAGATACACATTTCGCTCCAGCAATAAGCCACTGATGTTGCCAGGTGTCTAAACTTCCCTCTTATATGCAAGATATGTTCAGTGTGTAGAGGCTCAGACAAAAGAGTGCACTCAACACCGGAGCTGTCTCAAGCACGTCCGTTCAGCACAATATCCCAGTTCAGTTGTGTGTGTGTGTGTGTAGGTGTGTGTAGGTGTGTGTGTGTGTGTGTAGGTGTGTAGGTGTGTGTGTGTGTGTGTGTGTGTGTGTAGGTGTGTGTGTGTGTAAGATACACGAATATGTGCCGCAGGAATTTATAAAAAAAAAAAAAAAAACCGTACAAAAGGGTATGGAAGAATATGGGGAGAAGTAGCACTTGGTGGTCTGTTGCTGGGAATAGTTTACATGGAGGAATCATTTGCTGGGAATAGTTTGCATGGAGGAATCATTTGCTTGGAATAGTTTACATGGAGGAATCATTTGCTTGGGATAGTTTGCATGGAGGAATCATTTGCTTGGAATAGTTTGCATGGAGGAATCATTTGCTTGGAATAGTTTACATGGAGGAATCATTTGCTTGGGATAGTTTGCATGGAGGAATCATTTGCTTGGAATAGTTTACATGGAGGAATCATTTGCTTGGAATAGTTTGCATGGAGGAATCATTTGCTTGGAATAGTTTGCATGGAGGAATCATTTGCTTGGAATAGTTTGCATGGAGGAATCATTTGCTTGGAATAGTTTGCATGGAGGAATCATTTGCTTGGAATAGTTTGCATGGAGGAATCATTTGCTTGGAATAGTTTGCATGGAGGAATCATTTGCTTGGAATAGTTTGCATGGAGGAATCATTTGCTTGGGATAGTTTACATGGAGGAATCATTTGCTTGGAATAGTTTGCATGGAGGAATCATTTGCTTGGAATAGTTTGCATGGATCAAGAATATACTAATGACCAGACAGACCACTTTGAAAACCCGACCATAATCATAATCTTCTTTGGATGACTGTACACTTGGCTTATGTTGTTGTTGTTGTTGAATACTAAACATAGAGTATGAAGAATTGCCAAACAAAGCCTCCATTGACTCCTGATGTTGCAAGGATGTGTGTTCTGTTTGTATGATATGTTTTGTTAGTACACTCGCGGTCAGAAATTGTGTCTTGATCCCTTGGCACGATGAATCGCAACTAGCCAAGCTTTGATGATTCGAACAAATGTGTGTTGTAGGGAGACGCACAGTTATTCAAACCTTATAAAAAAAATTTATATAAAAAAAATTTTATATAAAAAAATTTTTATATAAAAAAAATTTAAATAAAAAAAATTTAAATAAAAAAAATTTTATATAAAAAAATTTTATATAAAAAAAATTTTATATAAAAAAAATTTTATATAAAAAAAATTTTATATAAAAAAATTTTATATAAAAAATTTTTTTATATAAAAAATTTTTATATAAAAAATTTTTTATATAAAAATTTTTATATATAACAAAATTTTTATATAAAAAAATTTTATATAAAAAAAATTTTTATATAAAAAAATTTTTATATAAAAAAATTTTTATATAAAAAAATTTTTATATAAAAAAATTTTTATATAAAAAAAATTTTATATAAAAAAAATTTTATATAAAAAAAATTTTATATAAAAAAATTTTTATATACAAAAATTTTTATATACAAAAATTTTTATATACAAAAATTTTTATATACAAAAATTTTTATATACAAAAATTTTTATATACAAAAAATTTTATATAAAAAAAATTTTATATAAAAAAAATGTTATATAAAAAAAATGTTATATAAAAAAATTTTTATATAAAATTTTTTTTATATAAAAATAAATTTTATATAAAAAATTTATATAAAAAAATTTTTATATAAATTTTTATATAAAAACATTTTTATATAAAAACATTTTTATATAAAAAAAAATTTATATAAAAATTTTTTTATATAAAAAATTTTTATATAAAAAATTTTTATATAAAAAAATTTTTATATAAAAAAATTTTTATGTAAAAAAAAATTTTATATAAAATTTTTTTATATAAAGAAAATTTTATATAAAAAAAATTATATAAAAAAAATATTTATATAAAAAAAATTTATATAAAAAAAAATTTATATAAAAAAAATTTTATATAAAAAAAATTTTATATAAAAAAAATTTATATAAAATTTTTTTTTATAAAAAAAAAATTTATATAAAAAAAAATTTATATAAAAAAAAATTTATATAAAAAAAATTTTATATAAAAAAAAATTTATGTAAAAAAATTTTATGTAAAAAAAATTTTATATAAAAAAAATTTTATATAAAAAGTTTATATACAAAAAAAATTATATAAAAAAAATTTTATATATAGAAAATTTTATATAAAAAAAAATTTATATAAAAAATTTTTATATAAAAAAAATTTTATTTAAAAAAAAATTTATATAAAAAAATTTTTATATACAAAAAATTTTATATAAAATTTTTTTTTATATAAAAAAAATATTTATATAAAAAAATTTTATATAAAAAAAATTTTATATAAAAAATTTTTATATAAAAAATTTCTATATAAAAAATTTTTATATATAAAAAATTTTATATAAAAAATTTTATATAAAAAATTTTTATATAAAAATTTTTTATATAAAAAATTTTTATATAAAAAATTTTTATATAAAAAAAATGTATATATAAAAACATTTATATAAAAAAATTTATATATAAAAATTTTATATAAAAATATTTTTACATAAAAAATTTTTTATAGTAACAATAATACTTAACCGAATTAATGCCAGTCTGATACAATTAGTCCAGTTACTGAAGGGAGAGAAATGGGCCTCACACAGAACAATTAAATTTGAGAAATGCTGGAAGAATGACATTGAGCACCGGCTTTTCTCGCTATATATACTCTTTGAGAAACCTACGTCAAAACCACAACACTCAAGGATTGGCTATCTTGTAAACTTGTAATGATCCTTGATTGGTACAGACGGCCCAATATGTTAAAGAGGGAATCTGGACCTTCATAACACACTGTACACTCAAAAACCGACCAGGTCTTGGTCTCTCCTCGCATCCTTTTCGGGGTCGAACCAGGCAACGAGCAGTTGTGGTGTGATGTAGGTCTTCCAGTCCAGTAACATATAAAAAAAAAAAATTATATAAAAAAAATTATTTATATAATAAATTGTTTTTATATAAACAAAATTTTTGTCCTGATCCCTTGGCACGATGAATTGCAACCAGCCAAGCTTTGATGATTTGAACAAATGTGTGTTGTAGGCAGACGCACAGTTATTGTTCAAAGCTAGGCTGTTTGCGATTCATCTTGCCAGGGGATCGGGACACAATTTCTGACCGCGAGTGTACATATTGAAGTTTTCATGACAAGGGTACGGGACTTATATTGACACCATTAAAACACTATCATTTTTTTTTTTTTTTAAATTCATATTTGTAATTTTTTTTTTCCTTTTTATAATAGACTCCCCAGGCCATTGTTTTTATATTTTTTTTTTTATATATTTTTTTTTTTTCATAATATCTTGTGTCGTATTGTATGTATTATAAGTTTGGTTAGTATTGAAGCTTATTGTGACAGAGATACTGTACTGTACTTACACTGTCAACATTATATTATCATTACTAACACAACATTGACCATTCCTATCTATTATTAATTATTATTGACTCCTATGTACAGTCACAATCAAATATCCACCAACACTTTCCTTCCATCGTACAAATAAATCAATATCATATCAATATATAATCATACAACAACACCTTATGTCAACTCAACCCCCTCAATTATTATTATGAGGTGGTGCAAAATCATACACGTGTTGTTCTTTATTACCAATATATTTACTACGATGGAAGGATATTGTTGGTGGATATTTGATTGTGGCTGTACAGTATTCATTCTTTCCTTTGTTTGTGTGTGTCCATAATATCTCTGGTTCTTTCTCAAACTATTCCTTTGTATTGTGTGTTTTCTCCCTCACTTTGTACATTTTCTCTGCCACAACTGACCCTCCACTGATATCCTTGCAGGCAGCCACCATACCCCAGGGTGTGGTGGTGAAGGTGACACAAACAGAGGAGGTGACACAAACAGAGGAGGTGACGGAAGCAGAGGAGGTGACAGAAACAGAGGAGGTGACCGGTGACCAGTTCTCCAGACCACGTCACCTTCATCAAGGGAACGTGTAGGGAGGAGGCCAAGTGGTGGATGGATGTGTTTGGGGTCTTCCCACACACACACACAAGGTACACACACTACAGTACTATTTTATTTCTGCATACACACAACTTACTCAAACTACACTATTGTCTTTCTGTACACACTCATAAGGTACAGTCACCAGCACTAATAAATATCCAGGTGTGCTTTGAATACCTATAGAGACAGTAAATACACCTCGGTCTCGTATAGAACGTCCAATAGGTCGATAGAAGACGTCGTTCTATGTGATACACGTAACCTATGGGGAAAATCACATTTGGTCGATCAATCACCAAAATTGTCCCTGAAATTAACATAAAATACTTTTCAAGGTTTTTCTTGCCTTAATCCTACTGTACAGGGATGTATGTAAAATGCATATTACAATTCGTATTAAGGTTTTGGCAGGTGACTCATGTGACTGAGACGAGTCGTCGGCATCCGTGGTGGTGGAGGTAGTAGGGGGGGAGATAGTGCGTGATCATCGTTTGTTTTCTTTTATTAACCATATGCTGGTGTTTCCTTCTCCTTTCTCTTTCCGAGAAATAACTTCCTTGTTTATATCGAAGGAAATGGCCTTCCATTTTGTAAATGCACCACCTGACATGACTGAGTGTTGAAGCTGGTGGTTAACTCGTAATCACTAAAAACGAGCGAGTCAAACACGAAATTTCCCTAACTTCAACTTTAGAATTTCCCTTTATGCCTCAATAATTTCCTGTTTACTCTTGAACATTGACGGTCTTTTTGGTATTTCTTCTGGTAAGACTTTCCCTGTTTACTTTTGAACAATCTTTATATAATTTCCCCTTGTAGATTTCAAAATTCCCACACTGGGTAGTGGGAAGGAGCGGGAGGCATGGCGGGAACACATTCACCCACACTGTACAGACGCCAGTGATATCATTTTCTGACATGTTCATTATGATTTCGCTCGTTTTGTATAAGAACTCCTCGGATTTGCTTCAAACTATACAGTGATTATTATTATTATTATTATTATTATTATTACTGGTATTATTATTATTATTATTATTATTATTATTATTATTATTATTATTATTATTATTATTATTATTATTATTATTATCATCATCATCTAACTGTTGGATAGATTTTGTGAATGTGGATACTCACCTTTTGGAAAATAATGAAGCCTTACAAGTGTGGTTGGTTGGGATGCTAACAAACCAATACCAGTGTGGAATTGACCCTAAAAGATTTGCCTAGCCCTCCAATTTACCATCAAAATAAGTTGTATTTTATTATAAGAGAGTTTTAGAGTTGAGTTGTAATAGACACATTATTATTATTATTATTACTTTTATTATTATTATTATTACTTTTATTATTATTATTATTATTATTGTTATTATTAATTTCTTCACATATCTTTACTCATCCATAAATTAAATAGGTTGTAAATTTGTTGTTACAGAGTTGTGGAGTTGTAACAAGAGACTGAGGAACCTTCATTGTTTGTTGTTGTCTACTGTGTTCTTCCTTCCATCAACAACAACAACATCAACTACTACTACTACTACTACTACAACATCAACTACTACAACATCAACTACTACTACTACTACTACTACAACTGTAAGTTTGTATGGAATTACATTGTTGTATTTCTCTCTCTCTCTCCTTCATTCATTCCTTTCTTCCATTCTCTCTCTCTTACCTTCATTCTTCCATTCTCTCTCTCTTACCTTCATTCTTCCATTCTCTCTCTCTTACCTTCATTCTTCCATTCTCTCTCTCTTACCTTCATTCTTCCATTCTCTCTCTCTTACCTTCTCTCTTACCTTCATTCTTCCATTCTCTCTCTCTCATTCCTTCCTTTCTTCCTTCCATTCTCTCTCTCTCATTCATTCATTCCTTCCTTCCTTCCATTCTCTCTCTCTCATTCATTCATTCCTTTCTTCCTTCCATTCTCTCTCTCTCAGTTGGTCCAGATTTACTACCAACAAAATTCTGTCACCTTAAGTGAATTCTCTAACAGGTCACAACATCTCATCATGTCCTTATGTTCTCTATCTTTTGGTTCTGTCCCTTCTGATTCTTCTGCTATGTTGTACAGTTGTGGTCAATAATAATCATCCACATATGGGCATCTCAAACAATTTACTGTGTAATGTTTCTCACAAAGACCATTAGCCATTGGATGATAAGGAGACATAAAACATTGCTTTACACTAATGAGTCTATATATTTCCTGCATTATGTTTGAAGTGAACTGATAATCCCTATCACTCAATATTTCTTGAGCAAAGCCCACTGCTAAGAATGTCTAGTAAAGCTTCAGCCACTCTTTCAGTTTGTATTACTGATAAAGCTACTGTTTTGGTCCACTTTGTGACATAATTAATTAATGTCAGTACACATCTATTGTCCTGTGAGGATGGAGGACTAATAGGGTGTACAAGATCTATTGCTATACCCTTAGGTAATATCTTCTGACACCTGTCACAACTATAGCACCATCTCTTGACTTGGTTAGATATTCCTGCCCAATAAAATGAACTGCTAACCCTATCATCAGTGTTGGTTATCCCTAAAAGTCCTCCCAGCAGACAGACCCTCATGAGTTAATGCCAACACATACTTCCATCTGTTTAATTTCCTCCCTATATTTACTTGTCTTAATTCTGTACCATCAATAATTCACTTTTTCTAACTTGATATTTGAATTCCTTCATCTCCTAATTAGTGCCTTAATGAAGTCATCCTTCTGCTCTTCCAGGGTAACAGGCAAACCATTAAAAGTGTCAAACTCTATCTGATTAATACATAGAGGTTTAAACTTATCCCTAACCTCCTACTCAACCCTACTACCACTACTATTACTACTACTATTAAGTGGTGTAGTGTAAATATGTCACTATCTCTCTTTGGTACACACACACACACACACACCAACCATGTAACAATTATTATTATCTAAATATAATACTAAATATTTATTACAATGCTTAAACACCAATTAACCATTACCTAACATAACATAACCATTACCTAACCTAATCTAACCATTACCTAACCATTACCTAACCTAACCTAACCTAGCATAACCTAACCTAACTTATGTCTTGTTTTTGTCGATCCCACAGTGGTTGGTATTGGTTTGTAAGCATGTAAACGAAAGAATGTTAGCCTTATAAATGACTTGTGGGTGAATTATTTAATGAATTTGGTGAGTAAACTATACAGTGATTATTATTATTATTATTATTATTATTACTGGTATTATTATTTTTATTATTATTATTATTATTATTATTATTATTATTATTATTATTATTATTATTATTATTATTATTAAATGACTTCTGGGTGAATTATTTAATGAATTTGGTGAGTAAACTATACAGTGATTATTATTATCTAACTGTTGGATAGATTTTGTGAATGTGGATACTCACCTTTTGGAAAATAACGAAGCCTTACAAGTGTGGTTGGTTGGGAAGCTTACAAACCAATACCACTGTGGAATCAACCCATATACAGTTTGCCACAGAAATTCTTACACAGGTTATATGGAAAGAGAAGTTATTGATTATTGTGAATGTTTACCAAGTGACTCTTATCATTACAAAACAACAAACCTAATAATAATAATAATGTTGTATTGCAGTTACATAGCCTTAACCTTTTATCTTTCTCTATGCATCTTCTTTTTATTATTATTATTATTGATATTATTATTATTAATATTATTATTGTTAATATTATTAATATTATTATTATTATTATTATTATTATTATTATTATTAATATTATTTTTATTATTATTATTATTATTATTATTATTATTATTATTATTATTATAAGTTGGCTTCATTTCCACCTGTGTATGTATTAGGTTTTGTAAAAATTATAAATTGTATAATTATTAGGTTTAAAAAAAATATATAAACTGATTTGGTTGTTACAGAGTTTTGGAATTAACTGGAGTTGTACAAGTATGAGACCTCCTTCCATCTATAACAACAACAACAACAACAACAACAACAACAACAACAACAACAATAACAACAACAATAACAAGACATTATTATAGATTACTGTAAGTATTTGTAAAGTTACATTGTACCATATTCAACAACATTCATGGTGTATACGATGGTTCTGTTGTCTTTATATGGAGACATTGTATGTACCATGGATGTGTGTGTGTGTGTGTGTGTTTGGAGGCTTCTGATTCCTCCTAACCATGCCATGAAACAAGCTCCTTCCATATAGGTGTGTGTGTGTGTGTGTGTGTTAAGCCTCGGCCACACGGTACTGAGACATGTTTGGAGACATTTTCAAAACATTGCCTCAGACATGTTCGGTTTCATGTTCGACATGTCTCGTTTGGACGTACAAACTCGTGAACATGTTTTGAGACAATGCAGTGTGGATGTTTGGTGGCTGGGAACAAGTGTGTGAACAACCAATTGTGTGAACATTCTCCACCTGAGTGGATGTACACTGCAGTACACGGCATTGTCATATTAATTATGTACAGTCGGCGGCAGAAGTCCTGTCGCCTCACCTGCTTCACCGAGAGACACAGTGTTCATGGACTCGAGAAATACACACGTTTTCTACACTTAATAATCTCGAGTCTATGAACATCGCGTGCCTCGGTGAAGCAAGTGAGGTGACAGGACTTTTGCCGCCGACTGTACACTGGATCAAAAAAGTGTGGCGCAGGTGGTGTCCGATGGTTCTGTAAATGATCACTACAGCTCATGATAAACAAACTCGTTTTCAGTAGCCATCGTCTTAGGTGTCAGAATGTTTTACGAGGGAAATGCGCGATACTTTTTTGATGGAGTGTACACCTCGTATATTGATGTAGGTACTGCAAGTGTATTGGTACAAATACTATAATTATATACTATCACCTCCAATAATAGTGACACACCCTCCTCTATATCTGTATTCTCCTTCCCATCTATCCCTACTACCCTAAGTAACCTGTTGTACAGAGAAGGGACACCAGGGACACACAGTTATCGATATTATTGTTTTAAGTAGTATGTAGCTGTTTGTATTAAATTAAACAATGGTAGTTAACCTATTTATTGGAAAGTTTATCATCTAAGGAACAGAGGGAAGCTGTCAAACTCTTACGTGAGTTACCCCTATATGGATGATTATATTTGACACCAACTGTACCTTAGCAGTTTTTCATTACTTCTTATCACCTTTTTAATCTCTTCTTCTTCTATTTTATTTCCTTGTTTTGCCCATTCAACCTCACGTGAAAATTTCTATTAATTTCTAAAAATTTCTGCAAAGATAACTTTTAATTTCTCTCGACATTCACTCACTTTTTTTGTTTGTTAATTTCTACCACCACTTCCTGTTCTATATTCTGTTTATCACCTAAAATATTAACTGCTTCTATTCCTGGAGTTTATCTCACTGTTCTGTTACCTAACCCAACCTAACCTAACCTAACCTAACCTAACCTAACCTAACCTAAAATATTAACTGCTTCTATTCCTGGAGTTTATCTCACTGTTCTGTTACCTAACCCAACCTAACCCAACCCAACCTAACCTAACCTAACCTAACCTAACCTAACCTAACCTAACCCAACCTAACCTAACCTAACCTAACCTAACCTAACCTAAAATATTAACTGCTTCTATTCGTGGAGTTTATCTCACTGTTCTGTTTATTACCTGTTCCACAACTGAATCACAAGATATCAAATCAACTCTCTCTTTCTACTTCATTATTATTTTCTCACCAATTTCTTTCATACCTGACATTTTCCTCCAGGGCTTCATTTATGTTTGTGTACAGTCGGCAGCATAAGTTCGCTTCATTTCCACCTGTGTATGTATTAACTATAGTGATGTTGTAATACCATTTTAATACAAAGATGATAACAGATATAGTTCTCATATGGTAAATTACATATGTTGTAATATATTAACTATAGTAATGTTATAATGTATTAGTTATAGTTATGTTATAATACAATTTTAATACAGAAATGACAGATATAGTTCTCATGTGGTAAATTACTTTTGTTAAAATAAGAACTGGTTCAGAATGCAAGTACACCTCGGTCTCATATAGAACGTGTTCACATAGAACGATTCTCGTATAGAACGAGCGACCAAAATATTAGCTTAAAATTATTTTACAAAACGATTGCATCCATTTAGAACGGGTGGCGAAAATAAGTGAAGCAAATCCGAGGAGTTCTTATACAAAACGAGCGAAATCATAATGAACGTGTCAGGAAATATCACTGGTGTCTGTACAGTGTGTGTGTGTGTGTTGCCACCACTTCTCCCGCTCCTTCCCCCTACCCAGTGTTGCCAGGTGTAAGGAAATTTCTCTGTTTTAGGGAATTTTGAAATCCACACGGGGAAAATATATAAAGATTGTTCAAAAGTAAACAGGGAAAGTCTTACCAGAAGAAATACCAAAAAGACCGTCAATGTTCAAGAGTAAACAGGAAATTATTGAGGCATAAAGGGAAATTCTAAAGTTGAAGTTAGGGAAATTTTGTGTTTGACTCGCTCGTTTTCAGTGATTACGAGTTAACCACCAGCTTCAACACTCAGTCATGTCAGGTGGTGCATTTACAAAATGGAAGGCCATTTCCTTCGATATAAACAAGGAAGTTATTTCTCGGAAAGAGAAAGGAGAAGGAAACACCAGCATATGGTTAATAAAAGAAAACAAACGATGATCACACACTATCTCCCCCCCCCCCTCTACCACCTCCACCACCACGGATGCCGCCGACTCGTCTCAGTCACATGAGTCACCTGCTAAAACCTTAATACCATGCATTTTACATACATCCCTGTACAGTAGGATTAAGGCAAGAAAAACCTTGAAGAGTATTTTATGTTAATTTCAGGGACAATTTTGGTGATTGATCGACCAAATGTAATTTTCCCCATAGGTTACGTGTATCACATAGAACGATTTCACATAGAACGACGTCTTCTATCCACCTATTGGACGTTCTATACGAGACTGAGGTGTATATATATGTGTGTGTGTGTTTTTTTTTATATGTGTGTGTGTGTTTTTATGTTTTTTTTTTTATACATATGTGTGTGTGTGTGTTTTTTTTTTATATGTGTGTGCGTGTTTTTATGTTTTTTTTTTTATATATATATATATATATATATATATATGTGTGTGTGTGTGTTTTAAATCATACATACAATATTTACATTTACATTGTATTTCAGGACTGGTACCATGGAAGAAGAAGAAAGGAAGGAAGGAAGGAAGGAAGGAAGAGGAAGAAAAAATGGACACACACACACACACACACACACGCAATTGGTGGACTTCAATGAGTGTAAAATGAAGTGTGTGTACTTGTATGTATGTGTGTGTACCAGGCTTGGGTTTAAGTACATGTACTCGTACTTAAGTACACAATTTCATGTACTTGTACTTGGAGTCAGAAATATGTTTAGTACTTGTACTTGAAGCACATGTACTCAAGTATATAACAAGTACTTTTGAGTACTTGTGGTCATTGATCACTAATGACCAGTAAGGGTGATGTGAATGTGGTTATGGTGTGTTATTACCAGATGTGTGTGTTGTAATGTTCACACACACACACACACACACTCTTTATTTATTAATTGTATATCGTTTATTAATCAATATATATTTTTCATACAATATATAATTTCCCCTTACAAAGAATGAATAATAATAATAATAAAATAAATAAAATAATAATAATAATAATAATAATAAATAAAATAATAATAATAATTAAACTAATAATAATAATAAAATTAATATATAATAATAATAATAAAAATAAAAATAATAATAATAATAATTAATAAATATATTAGAATATATAATTGATAGATACATATTAATAATAATATTAACCTCTTTCTCTCACTTGTATAATATAATTTTTTTTTTAAACTACAGTACTATTAATTTTTCAGAAGCCTGCTGAAGTCTCCAAAAGCTTACTGAAGCCTCCACAACCCTACTGAAGCCTCCACAACGCTACTGAAGCCTTCTAATGTCTACTGAAACATGTACGTTTTTTTTTTTCATATATGTGTGTGTGTTGTGTGAATTTTGAATTAATTGAATTGAATTGACAGCTCCTACATTGTACAATCAACATAAACTTTTCATCATATACAATTATATAATAAATTACCATTGTCAATGTGACAGTTGTATTCTATGGTGCTCTTCAACAAACAACTTAAGATTCAACTTTTTTTGTGATGGAATTTTATCATTATAATCAGTATTAATCATGTTTAATTTTTGTATTTTAATTGACAGTGAAATATTTGCACATTCTTTTTAACTACTTAAGGGGGTGCAGGAGTAGGGGGGACTGGGGGTGTGTGGGAATATGGGGACAGGCTTGGGTAGAAAGCCTGTCCCCTATTCCTGCACCCCCCTAACCCCCCCCCCCCCAAGCCTGTCCCCCTACTCCTGCACCCCCCTAAACCCCCCCCAAGCCTGTCCCCCTACTCCTGCACCCCCCTAAACCCCCCCAAGCCTGTCCCCTTATTCCCGCACCCCCTTAACTGTTGTTTTGCTGAAAAAATAATAAATGAATCCATCCCATACAGAATGTAGTGCAGATGTTGTTGTTGAAGTTGGTTAAGGTGTCTGTCCGAACAGCCCCAAGCTCCTGAGGAAGGCCATGGCCTGAACCGGGCTCATGACAAGTGTAGCCAATGTGTTGCTGCTTGAAGTATTACCAGACTATATACCCTGCCTACTGGATGAACAGGTGGAGGTGTGTAAGTACAGTCACGAGCATAAGTTTCTTTACCCCCATGGCGAGAATGAGGTGGAAGTTGTGGTTGGAGATGGGCCAGACAAACGAACACTGGGAGTCAGTATCTCATGACGGCGTAAAATTTGTTGTATTCAAGTGAACACCTCTAGTGACATGAAGCATCAACCCAACATTATGAACTGGTCCAGTTTTGTTCGTCTAGTCCATATCCAACCACGACTTCGACCTAACTCTCGCCAGGGGGGTAAAGAAACTTATGCTGGTGACTGTACATACTCAACATATACCACTACATGGTTATTGATCAACACCAGGATGGAACAGAACACTTGGTATGTATTATTTCACATATGCTATTTAAGGGACCCTGTCATGTAGTCAGAAAATTGAAGGTAATTGAGTTTTTCAAATATTGCCACCAAACACACACACACACACACAAACACACTCACACTCACACAAACATACTCACACACCCACACAAACACACCCACACAAACACACCCACACAAACACACCCACACACATACTCACACACACACACCCCCACACAAACACACCCACACACATACTCACACACACACACACCCACACACATACTCACACACACAAACACACCCACACACATACTCACACACACACACACCCACACACACCCACACACATACTCACACACACACACACCCACACACATACTCACACACACACACACACAAACACACCCACACACACACACACACATACACACACACACACACACACACACACACAAACAAACACAAACACACGCACACCTATATGGAAGGAGCTTGTTTGTTTCGTGGCCTAGTTAGGAGGAATCAGAAGCTTTCATTTCTCATACATAATAATTTTCTGCTACTTCATTTCCATTCATACATTTTTATTGATTACCTGAATAATTATGCTATTGTATATTTTCATACTTGATGGTGTATCTCTCACTTTCTTTGTCTATCTGTATATCTGTGTATCTATATACTGTTATCTCTGTATGCTTGGCTAAGAAACTAATGGTCTTTCAATCTAGCTATATAAGGCCACAAGAATTCATACACACACTGTTGTTTTCTAGGGCTTACAACATATAGAAATTGTAAGACTATGTAACTGCAATACAACAATATTATTTGGTTTGTTGTTTTGGAACTACTGAGTCACTTGGTAGACCATTCATTGCAGTACTTCCACAATAACGACCTCTCTTTGCATACAGGCTGTGTAAGAATTCCCGTGGCCAACTGTACATTGTCAGCTTATATATTTTTTTCCTGTCTATATGTCTGTTCATCTATGTTTGTCTCTCTATCTATATACTTACTTACCTATCTTTGTATCTGGAGGTCTCTCAGTCTATATATCTGTCTCTTTATCTATTTACCTACTGTACCTATCTTTGAGTCAATTCCACAGTGGTTGGTATTGGTTTGTAAGCACTCAAACGAAAGAATGTTAGCCTTTTTAAATGACTTATGGGTGAATTATTTAATGAATTTGGTGAGTTAACTATACAGTTATCATCATTATTATTATTACTGGTATTATTACTATTATTTTTATTATTATTATTAAATGACTTGTGGCTGAATTATTTAATGAATTTGGTGAGTTAACTATACAGTGATCATCATTATTATTATTACTGGTATTATTATTTTTATTATTATTATTATTATTATTATTATTATTATTATTAAATGACTTCTGGGTGAATTATTTAATCAATTTGGTGAATAAACTATACAGTGATTATCATTATCTAACTGTTGGATAGATTTTGTGAATGTAGATACTCACCTTTTGGAAAATAATGAAGCCTTATAAGTGTGGTTGGTTGGGAAGCTAACAAACCAATATCACTGTGGAATCAACCCATCAAAATAGGTTGTAATTTGTTATTAGAGAGTTGTAGAGTTGAGTTGTAATGGAGACATTATTATTATTATTACTTATTATTATTATTATTACTTTTATTATTATTATTATTATTAATTTCTTCACATATCTTTGCTCATCCATAAATTTAATAGGTTGTAATTTGTTATTAGAGAGTTGTAGAGTTGAGTTGTAATAGAGACATTATTATTATTATTACTTATTATTATTATTATTACTTTTATTATTATTATTATTATTAATTTCTTCACATATCTTTGCTCATCCATAAATTTAATAGGTTGTAATTTGTTATTAGAGAGTTGTAGAGTTGAGTTGTAATAGAGACATTATTATTATTATTACTTATTATTATTATTATTACTTTTATTATTATTATTATTATTAATTTCTTCACATATCTTTGCTCATCCATAAATTTAATAGGTTGTAATTTGTTATTAGAGAGTTGTAGAGTTGAGTTGTAATAGAGACATTATTATTATTATTACTTATTATTATTATTATTACTTTTATTATTATTATTATTATTAATTTCTTCACATATCTTTGCTCATCCATAAATTTAATAGGTTGTAATTTGTTATTAGAGAGTTGTAGAGTTGAGTTGTAATAGAGACATTATTATTATTATTACTTATTATTATTATTATTACTTTTATTATTATTATTATTATTAATTTCTTCACATATCTTTGCTCATCCATAAATTTAATAGGTTGTAATTTGTTACTAGAGAGTTGTAGAGTTGAGTTGTAATAGAGACAAGAGACATAGAATTAACCTTAAGAGGGGGGCAGGCTTGGTGGGGGGTTTAGGGGGGTGCGGGAATAGGGGGACAGGCATGGGGTGGGTAGAAAGCTTGTCCCCTATTCCCGCACCCCCTTAATCCCCCCCCCCCAAGCCTGTCCCCCTACTCCAACACCCCCCCAAGCCTGTCCCCCTACTCCAACACCCCCCCAAGCCTGCCCCCCTACTCCTGCACCCCCCCAAGCCTGTCCCCCTATTCCCGCACCACCCAAACACCCCCCAAGCCTGTCCCCTTACTCCCGCACCCCCCCCAAGCCTGTCCCCCTATTTCCATTATTATTATTACCTTTATTATTACTTTTATTATTATTATTATTATTACTTTTATTATTATTATTATTATTGTTATTATTAATTTCTTCACATATCTTTGCTCATCCATAAATTAAATAGGTTGTAAATTTGTTGTTACAGAGTTGTGGAGTTGTAACAAGAGACTGAGGAACCTTCATTGTTTGTTTGTTGTCCACTGTGTTCTTCCTTCCATCAACAACAACAACAACATTAACTACTACTACTACTACTACTACTACTACAACATCAACTACTACTACTACTACTACTACAACTGTAAGTTTGTATGGAATTACATTGTTGTATTTCTCTCTCTCTCTCTCTCTCTCTCCTTCATTCATTCCTTTCTTCCATTCTCTCTCTCTTACCTTCATTCTTCCATTCTCTCTCTCTTACCTTCTCTCTTACCTTCATTCTTCCATTCTCTCTCTCTCATTCCTTCCTTTCTTCCTTCCATTCTCTCTCTCTCATTCATTCATTCCTTTCTTCCTTCCATTCTCTCTCTCTCTCTCAGTTGGTCCAGATTTACTACCAACAAATTCTGTCACCTTAAGTGAATTCTCTAACAGGTCACAACATCTCATCATGTCCTTATGTTCTCTATCTTTTGGTTCTGTCCCTTCTGATTCTTCTGCTATGTTGTACAGTTGTGGTCAATAATAATCATCCACATATGGGCATCTCAAACAATTTACTGTGTAATGTTTCTCACAAAGACCATTAGCCATTGGATGATAAGGAGACATAAAACATTGCTTTACACTAATGAGTCTATATATTTCCTGCATTATGTTTGAAGTGAACTGATAATCCCTATCACTCAATATTTCTTGAGCAAAGCCCACTGCTAAGAATGTCTAGTAAAGCTTCAGCCACTCTTTCAGTTTGTATTACTGATAAAGCTACTGTTTTGGTCCACTTTGTGACATAATTAATTAATGTCAGTACACATCTATTGTCCTGTGAGGATGGAGGACTAATAGGGTGTACAAGATCTATTGCTATACCCTTAGGTAATATCTTCTGACACCTGTCACAACTATAGCACCATCTCTTGACTTGGTTAGATATTCCTGCCCAATAAAATGAACTGCTAACCCTATCATCAGTGTTGGTTATCCCTAAAAGTCCTCCCAGCAGACAGACCCTCATGAGTTAATGCCAACACATACTTCCATCTGTTTAATTTCCTCCCTATATTTACTTGTCTTAATTCTGTACCATCAATAATTCACTTTTTCTAACTTGATATTTGAATTCCTTCATCTCCTAATTAGTGCCTTAATGAAGTCATCCTTCTGCTCTTCCAGGGTAACAGGCAAACCATTAAAAGTGTCAAACTCTATCTGATTAATACATAGAGGTTTAAACTTATCCCTAACCTCCTACTCAACCCTACTACCACTACTATTACTACTACTATTAAGTGGTGTAGTGTAAATATGTCACTATCTCTCTTTGGTACACACACACACACACACACCAACCATGTAACAATTATTATTATCTAAATATAATACTAAATATTTATTACAATGCTTAAACACCAATTAACCATTACCTAACATAACATAACCATTATCTAACCATTACCTAACCTAGCGTAACCTAGCGTAACCTAACCTAACTTATGTCTTGTTTTTGTCGATCCCACAG
Organism: Petrolisthes cinctipes; assembly: GCA_033782935.1. NCBI lineage: Eukaryota > Metazoa > Arthropoda > Malacostraca > Decapoda > Porcellanidae > Petrolisthes > Petrolisthes cinctipes. The sequence goes on from JAWQEG010002749.1 coordinate 47,093, forward strand.
TGGTTGGTATTGGTTTGTAAGCACGCAAACGAAAGAATGTTAGCCTTATAAATGACTTGTGGGTGAATTATTTAATGAATTTGGTGAGTAAACTATACAGTGATTATTATTATTATTATTATTATTATTACTGGTATTATTATTTTTATTATTATTATTATTATTATTATTATTATTATTATTATTATTATTATTATTATTATTATTATTATTATTATTATTATTAAATGACTTCTGGGTGAATTATTTAATGAATTTGGTGAGTAAACTATACAGTGATTATTATTATCTAACTGTTGGATAGATTTTGTGAATGTGGATACTCACCATTTGGAAAATAACGAGGCCTTACAAGTGTGGTTGGTTGGGAAGCTTACAAACCAATACCACTGTGGAATCAACCCATAT
>JAWQEG010002749.1:50000-92695 GCA_033782935.1 Petrolisthes cinctipes
CAGATATAGTTCTCATATGGTAAATTATGTATGTTGTAATGTATTAGTTATAGTGTTGTAATACAATTTTAATGAAGAAATGACAGATATAGTTCTCATATGGTAAATTACTTATGTTGTTAAAATGGAAACTGGTTCAGAATGCAAGTATCTGGTCATATTAGTAATATTAAATACATGAGATGGACGTGAATTTCTGCAGCTGGCTGTACATATTGAAGTTGTTCCTTAAGTTGTACTACCTTCTCCTTTAATGTCATATTTTCATCCCTTGTCATTTTAACACTTCTCTTCTACCTTCTCAATATTTTGTTATAAATTTCTGCTACCATACTGCTGTCTAAGGGGGTGCGGGAGTAGGGGGACAGGCTTGGGGGGGGTGTTAGGGGGGTGCGGGAGTAGGGGACAGGCTTGGGGGGGGTTTAGGGGGGTGCGGGAGTAGGGGTGCAAGCTTGGAGGTGGGTAGAAAGCCTGCTCCCTATTTCCGCACCGCCCTAACCCCCCCCCCCCCCCCAATCCTGTCCCCCTACTCCCGCAGCCCCCAATCCTGTCCCCTACTCCCGCACCCCCCAATCCTGTCCCCTACTCCCGCACCCCCCAATCCTGTCCCCTACTCCCGCATCCCCCAATCCTGTCCCCTACTCCCGCACCCCCCAAAATCCCCCTTCACCCCCCTAACCTTCACCTCCCCCATGCCTGTCCCCCTATTCCCGCACCCCCTTAACACTAACTAACTAAGTAACCTGTTTGTTGTCACTATTGGTGTTGGTTTTAGAATACAACACTTCATCTAACATTAATAACCTTATTTTCCATTTAGTATCTTGCCCAGAGTATTTCATTACTCATCAAAATACATCTTTTAATCAAATACTATCATCTATCAATATATATAATTATCTCCCTTCTCTTAATGTTCACTTTGCTTCTCCTTTCCTTTCCTTCCTTCCTTTCCTTTCCTTTCCTTTCCTTTCCTTTCCTTTCTTCCTTCCTTCCTTCCTTCCTTCCTTCCTTTTCCTTCCTTCCTTCCTTTTCCTTTCCTTTTCCTTTCCTTTTCCTTTCCTTTCCTTTCCTTTCCTTTCCTTTCCTTTCCTTTCCTTTCCTTTCCTTTCCTTCCTTCCTTCCTTCCTTCCTTCCTGAGAACACAAAAAGACACCAGCTCCTTCCCAGTGATGTGTGTATGTCCGTGTCTGGATACTGTATGTATGTGTGTGTGTGTGTGTTTGGAGGCTTCTGATTCCTCCTAACTATGCCACAAAACAAGCTCCTTCCATATAGGTGTGTGTGTGTGTGTGTGTGTGTGTGTTAGAGAGAGAGGGAGAGAATGTGTGTGTGTGTGTGTGTGTGTGTTTCATGGTAATATTTGGAGGAATTATTTGTTCCACATTTACCACCAACATTGTACTGTCTCTCTTAGGGTTGATTCCACAGTGGTTGGTATTGGTTTGTAAGCACGCAAACAAAAGAATGTTAGCCGTGTAAATGACTTATGGGTGAATTATTTAATGAATTTGGTGAGTAAACTATACAGTGATTATTATTATTATTATTATTATTATTATTATTATTATTACTGGTATTATTATTTTTATTATTATTATTATTATTATTATTACTGGTATTATTATTTTTATTATTATTATTATTATTAAATGACTTCTGGGTGAATTATTTAATGAATTTGGTGAATAAACTATACAGTGATTATTATTATCTAACTGTTGGATAGATTTTGTGAATGTGGATACTCACCTTTTGGAAAATAATGAAGCCTTACAAGTGTAAGGTTGGTTGGGAAGCTAACAAACCATTTCTTCACTTATCTTTGCTCATCCATAAATTAAATAGGTTGTAATTTGTTATTACAGAGTTGTAGAGTTGAGTTGTAATAGAGACAAGACATAGAATTAACCTTATGGGGGTGCGGGAATAGGGGGACAGGCTTTGGGGGGGGGGGGTTAGGTGGGTGCAGGAATAGTGGGACAGGTTTGGGGTGGGTAGAAAGCCTGTCCCCCTATTCCCGCACCCCCCAAACACCCCCCAAGCCTGTCCCCCTATTCCTGCACCCCCCAAGCCTGTCCCCCTATTCCCGCACCCCCCAAGCCTGTCCCCCTATTCCTTAACCCCCCAAGCCTGTCCCCCTATTCCCGCACCACCCAAACACCCCCCAAGCCTGTCCCATACTCCCGCACCCCCCCCAAGCCTGTCCCATACTCCCGCACCCCCCCCAAGCCTGTCCCCCTATTCCCATTATTATTATTATTATTGTTATTATTAATTTCTTCACATATCTTTGCTCATCCATAAATTAAATAGGTTGTAATTTGTTGTTACAGAGTTGTGGAGTTGTAACAAGAGACTGAGGAACCTTCATTGTTTGTTTGTTGTCCACTGTGTTCTTCCATCTATCAACAACAACAGCAGTACAAGCATCACTGTAGGCGCTTGGGGAACAACAACAACAACAACTACAACATCAACTACTACTACTACTACAACTGTAAGTTTGTATGGAATTACATTGTTGTATTTCTCTCTCTCTCTCTCTCTCTCTCTCTCTCTCTCATTCATTCCTTTCTTTCATTCTCTCTCTCTTACCTTCATTCTTCCATTCTCTCTCTCTCTCATTCATTCCTTTCTTCCTTCCAATCTCTCTCTCTCTCATTCATTCCTTTCTTCCTTCCAATCTCTCTCTCTCATTCCTTCCATTCTCTCTCTCATTCATTCCTTTCTTCCTTCCATTCTCTCTCTCATTCATTCATTCATTTCTTCCTTCCATTCTCTCTCTCTCTCTGTTGGTCCAGATTTACTACCAACAAAATTCTGTCACCTTAAGTGAATTCTCTAACAGGTCACAACATCTCATCATGTCCTTATGTTCTCTATCTTTTGGTTCTGTCCCTTCTGATTCTTCTGCTATGTTGTACAGTTGTGGTCAATAATAATCATCCACATATGGGCATCTCAAACAATTTACTGTGTAATGTTTTCACGTTCACATATGATGTTATTTTTTTAGGTAGTGTGTAGCTGCTGGTATTAAATTAAAAGATGGTACATAACCTATTTAATGGAAAGCCTATAAGCTAAAAAAAAAAACATTGTACAGCTGTCAAACTCTTAGGTGAGTTACCCCTCTATGGATGATTATTTTTGACTACGACTGTACAGTACTGTTCTTACATTTTGTTTTCTCAATCTATTTCTGTTAACTTATGAAATGTAAGCAGCTGTTTGTGTTTTGTCAAAGATTGTATTAAATGTTCAAGTACAGTAACATTCAATAATAATAGTAATAATAGTAATAATAATAATAGTAATAATAGTAATAATAAAAATCATAATAATAGTAATAATAAAAATAATAATAATAGTAATAATAAAAATAATAATAATAGTAATAATAAAAATAATAATAACCTAATTGCCCACTATGATTTATATAATATACAGTTTGTATGTATGTATGTAGCTTGGAAGAAAAATAGTTTGGAGGAATCATTTGCTCCAGAATTACATTAGGAGTTTCTTGATTCCTCCAAAGTATGCATGTTGCTTGGGAAAAAAAAAAAATAGTTTGGAGGAATCATTTGCTCCAGATTTATTATTATATATTTTCTATTTATATATGACCTTAACAATAATTAATTTGTTTATTTTACAGGTGTGTAGTGGGAGAGAGAGAGAAGAGGAAGAGGAGAACGACACGAGAGAGAAGAGGAGAACGACACGAGAGAGAGAAGAGAACGACACGAGAGAGAGAAGAGAACAACATGAGAGAGAGGAGAAGAATAAGAACAAACACAAGAAGAGAAGAACAACAAGACAGAAGAACACACAAGAACAAAACCTCTAATATAATAACAGGAAATAAAAATTAAATACATTATTAATTATTATACTTTATTAAAAAAAACCTCTATAGTATTAACATAATTATAATTCCACCAGGTGAATAAATAAATTAATTTATACCTGTAAGGGTGTAGGGTTCAATTAAAAATTATTGATGTTATTATAATATTTGTCTGTGTGTGTGTGAGAGAAATATCACACACACACAAACAAACAAATATTATAATAACACCAGTAATAATTACATACATAAAAGAATGTAGGGTTTAAGTAAAAATTATTGATGTTATAATATTGTCTGTGTGTGTGAGAGAAATACCACACACAGACAGACAAATATTATAACCATCAGTGATAATTACATACCTAAAACGATGTACAGTTCAAGTAAAAATTATTGATGTTATAATACTGTGTGTGTGTGAGAGAGAGGGAGAGAGAGATATCACTCCCTCTCACTCACACACAGACAGACAAATATTATTATAACATCAGGTTCAAGTAAAAATTATTGATGTTATTATAATACTGTATGTGTGTGTGTGTGTGAGAGAGACATATCATACACACACACACACAGACAAATATTATAATAACATCAATGATAATTTTATACCTGTAAAGTCCCATCCACACAAGGCATAAAGAAGCAACCCAGTGAAATTCTCTCGCTTTTTACCAGTGTTACCAGATCGAACGGTCTCTGGCAGCTATTTACCACTTGTGCCACACCCACGATATTGGTAACAGTGTCTGCCCGAAGTTTTTTTGCCTCGTGTGGAAGGAGCTTAAGAGTTCAAATATAACTTTAGGGGATAGTACAGTGTTGGTGGTAAATCTGGAGCAATTGATTCCTCCAAACTATTCCAACCAACAACAGAACACCATTGTCATGTTTCCTGGCATACTTTGGAGGAATCAAGATGCTCCAATGTAATTCTGGAGCAACTGATTCCTCCAAACTATTCCAAGCAACAACAGAACACCATTGTCAAAATGTTGAAGTAGTTTCCTGACATACTTTGGAGGAATCAAGACACTCCAATATAAATCTGGAACAATTAATTCCTCCAAACTATTCCTGTAGTTTCCTGGAATAGTTTGGAGGAATCAAGACACTCCAATATAAATCTGGAACAATTAATTCCTCCAAACTATTCCAAACAACAAAACAAACACCATTATTTTTGTTCATCTGGTTCTGTTTTCTGACATACTTTGGAGGAATCAAGATACTCCAATGTACCAACAGTGTATTATCTCCTTAGTGTTATTATAATACTGTGTGTGTGTGACAAATACACACACACACACACACAGATATTATAACAACAATATAACATTGTGTGTGTGACAAATACACACACACACACACACAGTTTTGATAACGACATTAACATTTTGTGTGTGTGTGTGTGTGTGCAGAGAGAAATATCACACACACACACACACACAATATGTTACTGTTATTATAATACCTGTGTGTGTGTGTTAGTGGAGAGAGAAACATCACACACACACACACACACACAGTAACTTCATAAAACACTCACATTAACTAGTAGTAGTAGTAGTTGATGTAAGGATGAACACAGTGAATAATAAAGGTTGTTAAGTCTCTTGTACAACTACACTCCACAAATCTGTAACAAAATACAACCTAATTAATTTAAAGGAAATTATTCAACTTTATAATAATAACACAGAATATTATTTCTGGCTTAACCAAGAAGTATTATTAAATTTGTTGGTGGATATTTGATTGTGACTGTACTTATGGGGGTGCAGGAGTAGGGGACAGGCTTCGGGGGGAACTGGGGGGGTGCGGGAGTAGGGGGACAGGCTGGGGGGTGCAGGAATAGGGGACAGACTTTCTACCCACCCCAAGCCTGTCCCCCTATTCCCGCACCCCCCCAGTTCCCCCCGAAGCCTGTCCCCTACTTCTGCACCCCCTTTAGTACAGTCACAGTAAAATATCCACCAACACTTTCCTTCCATCGTAATAAATATCTTGGTAATAAAGAACAACACGTGTATGATTTAACAACACCTAATAATAATAATAATAATAATAATAATAATAATAATAATAATAATAATAATCTTGGTAATAAAGAACAACACGTGTATGATTTTGCACCACCTCATAATAATAATTGAGGGAGTTGAGTTGACGTAAAGTGTTGTATACAAAAAAGGCAGGGAGGAAGGAAAACCATTTCAAGAGAGATTCTCTTGTTGGTTAATTGGAAGGCTACTGATTATTATTATTACTATTATTATTATTATTATTACTATTATTATTATTATTACTATTATTATTATTATTACTATTACTATCATTATTATTATTATTACTATTATTATTACTATTATTATTATTATTATTACTATTATTATTATTATTACTATTATTATTATTATTATTATCATTATTATTATTATCATTATTATTATTTTTATTATTATTATTATTATTGAGTGCTACTGATTCCTCCTAACTCTACCAGAAAACACACTCTCAATGGTACTAATAATTAAGGGATGTGTTTGGAGGAATCAGTAGCACTCAATAATAATAATAATAATAATAACGATAATAATAGTAATAATAATAATAATAATAATAACGATAATAATAGTAATAATAATAATAATGATAGTTATAATAATAATAGTGATGATAATAATACTAATAGTTATAATAATAATAATAATAATAATTATTATTATTATGATAATAATAATAATAATAATCACACACCTTCCAATTCACCAACAAAATAATATCACCTTAAGTTGGAAGTAGTGTTGGTAAATCTGGAGTAAATTATTCCTCCAAACTATTTTTTCAAGCAAAAGAACACCCATTATTATTATTATTATTATTGTTTTTATTATTATTATTATTATTATTTCTATTTTTATTATTATTATTATTGTTTTTATTATTATTATTTTTATTTTTGTTCATGTGGTCCTTTTGTTCATCTGGTACCAGAAGGAATAAGAGAGATAAGAGACAAAGAAGGAATAAGAGAGAAAAAGAAATAAGTAAATAATATAGAAGGAGGAATAAGAGAAAATAAGAGAATAAATATCTATGAAGGGAAAAAGAAAGCAAGGAGATAAAGAGATAAAGAGAAGATATAGAAGAAGGAACTAGTAGAACGAATAAAGAGAGAGGAAAGGAGAAAGCAAGAATAAAGAGAGAGGAAGAGACAGAGGGGAAATAAGAGAAGATGGATAAAAGGAGAGGAGAAAGAGGAAAAATAAAGAGAGGCATAAGAAAAAAGGCAGAATAAAGAGGAGAGAGGAAAGAAAATAAAGAAGGAAGAAAGAACATGTTGATAAAGTGTGTAAAGGAAAGGTTTGATAAAAGGTTAATATAGGAGAATATAAACCTATTATTATGTCACACACACATACATACACACACACACAGACACACAGACACACACACACACAAGTACACACACATACACACACACACACATACATAAACACACATACATACATAAACACACATACATACACACACATACATACACACACACATACATAAACACACATACATACACACACACACACACACACACACACACATACACACACACAGACACACGTACACACACACACAGACACACGTACATACACACACACATAAACATATCAGGACCTCAGTAATCATTGTGTTCACTTTCTCTCTTGTGTTCTCCTTCTCTCTCTTCTCTTGTGTTCTCCTTCTCTCCTCTCCTCCTCCTCCTCTCTTCTTCTCTTTTCACTACACACCTGTAAAGTAGATAAATTAATTAGTAATAAACATATTTCTAAATCCAACCTACATACACATACATACAAACTGTATATTATTATATAAATTAGACTGTACATACATACATACAGTTGGTGTCAAATATAATGATCCATATAGGGGTAACTTGCCGTGACTCATGAAAAAATGGGACCTCCCGTATCACTCATTTTGACTCGCCTTGACTCGCCTTGACTTAACTCGCTTGGTGTAAACGCAGCCTAAGGGGGTGCGGGAGTAGGGGACAAGGCTTGGGGGGGGGGGGGGGGGTTTGGGGGTGCGGGAATAGGGGGACAGGCTTGGGGTGGGTAGAAGGCTTGTCCTCTATTCCAGCACCCCCCAAACCCCCCCCCCCAGCCTGTCCCCCTACTCCCGCATCCCCCAAAACCACCCCAAGCCTGTGCCCTACTCCTGCACCCCCCAAGCCTGTCCCCCTATTCCCGCACCCCCTTTAGAGAGACAGTACAATGTTGGTTGGTAAACTTGGAGCAAATAATTCCTCTAAATATTAACATGAAACACACACACCTACAGTATATGGAAGGAGTTGGTTTGGTGGCATAGTTTGGAGGAATCAGAAGCCTCCAAACACACACACACACCTATTCTCTCTCCCTCCTCTCTAACACACACACACACACCTATATGGATGGAGCTTGTTTCATGGCATGGTTAGGAGGAATCAGAAGCCTCCACACACACACATTCTCTCTCTGACACACATTCTCTCTCTAACACACATATACACACACATTCTCTCTCTAACACACACACACACACCTATATGGAAGGAGCTTGTTTCGTGGAATAGTTTGGAGGAATCAGAACCCTCCAAACACACACACACACATTGTCTCTCCCTCTCTCTCTCTCTAACACACACACACACACACACATTCTCACTCACTCTCTCTCTCTCTCTCTAACACAAACACACACACCTATATGGAAGGAGGTGGTTTGTTGGCATAGTTTGGAGGAATCAGAAGCCTCCAAACACACACACACACACAGACGTGTGGTTTGGCACTCCCTGGGGCAGCCAAGGTCAGCATATTGACCTCTCATCCCACCTGCACCACATTCACCATCATGAATGAAGAGGACAGTGAGGGACTAATTATTCTACAAGTGGAGAGTAAAGACAGTGATTGTTACAAACACAATGGTTACACTTTGTTATTCCCGTGCTGCTCTGTTCCAACTTAAACGAGGATCAACTTACCCACCTGGTGATGTTATTACCTGCCTAACACAATGGTTACACTTTGTTATTCCCGTGCTGCTCTGTTCCAACTTAAACGAGGATCAACTTACCCACCTGGTAATGTTGTTATCCGCCTAAAAATCCTCAGCCGGGGTTGTAAGGCAGGTAGGAACAAACACAGACCAATACCAGTGATTACTACAACCCCCACCCCCCAAGTCTATCCCCTACACCCACCACACCCCCTTAGTACAGTACTATACAAAACACACCAGTATGAAAAGAGAATATGAGGCTGAGTGGAATAAAAAGGTCTCTGGTGACAAGCTTATTTCCAGGTGACACAGTATTACCAGCAGAGAGTGAAAGAGAGCTACACAGGGGAGTAGATCAATTTCAGGGCATAATATGTAAGAGAAAGAATTATGAAAGGTCCTAGTGTGAGCATGGAAATGAAAAACATGGACATGGAATCAAGGCTGGTATGGAATTATGCTAAAAGTACGCTACAAAATTACGTTATTTTGTTTTGTACCTTTTCCATACACTTTGTGCACTTTACTCAAAGTCTGACCATATATTCTACTGTCCACTATCCAGAATAGTATACAGATGATAAGGCAACGAAATCATTAGTGTTTTTGGAGATTGGTTGGGGGGAGATCTCCCAAAACACTCATTTGTGACAGATGTAAACAACAGATTGGTTACAAACACACTATTAAACATTGCATCCTGAAAACCTTGAGTCAAAAAGACATTATGGACAAATGCTTTAATATTACCCAATTTGCAAATAAATCACTTTGGGCACGTGATCCAGGAATATGTGTAAGTCCACAAGGAAGGAAAGAAACACAGAGTCCCAAGTGCTTTCGTGTATTCACATCTGTATTTCCCCTCAAGATGTGAATACACGAAAGAGCTTGGGACTCCGTGTTTCTTTCCTTCCTTGTGGACTTGCGCACATTACACAATTTATACGTACCATATCATACAAGCAACTATCCGTACTCACTAACCAAGCAAACCAAACAATGTAAACTGGATACAAGCAACTACTGTACTCACTAACCAAGCAAACCAAACAATGTAAACTGGATACAAGCAACTACTGTACTCACTAACCAAGCAAACCAAACAATGTAAACTGGATACAAGCAACTACTGTACTCACTAACCAAGCAAACCAAACAATGTCAAAGTGGATACAAGCAACTACTGTACTCACTAACCAAGCAAACCAAACAATGTCAAAGTGGATAATATAATTGTACATACGGTACCATAATAGATTGATGGTCACTCTCCCCCAAGCCTGTCCTTTACTCCCGCACCCCCCCCGACCCACCCAAAACCCACCGCACCCCCCCCCCCGACCCACAGCACCCCCTTAATATTAAGTCCCATCCACACGAGAGCCAAAAAGACAGCAGGCACGGGCAACCCAGTGAAATTCTCTCGCTTTATACAAGTGTTACCATATCAAACGGTCTCTGGCAGCCATTTACCACTTGTGCCTACCACCCACCCACATTATTGGTAAAAGTGTCTGCCCGCAGTTTTTTTGCCTCTCGTGTGGAAGGAGCCTAACCAAGCAAACCCAAATATGCACAATTGGATAAGATAATTGTACATATGGTACCATAATAATAGATTGTTGGTCACTCTCCATCCCTGTACAGTATCTTTGGATGATAACCCAACCCTGCTTCATTGTTCAACCTCAAATTAAATAGAATGCAAAATATATATAATTTTTTATTCTTAATTTATTATTTATTTTGCAGTCATTTATTTATTCTTAATTTGTTATTCTTCATTTATTATTTATTTTGTATTCTCCAATAATAATGTAATTTGTATTCTTCATTCATTATTTATTATGAGGGTATTATTACACAAGTACTGTGTTCTTGGCAAGGGCTGAGCAGTGTTACCACATCCGGCTAGGTCCCGGGAATTTACCCCGGTCACTTTATGATAGTTTATACTGGTTATATCCCGGTAGTTTGCCCAGGTTAGGTCCCGGTAGTCTGCTGTAGTCTAGGTTAGGTCAGGTTAGGTTAGGTTAGGTTAGGTTAGGTTAGGTCAGGTTAGGTTAGGTTAGGTTAGGTTAGGTTAGGTTAGGTCAGGTCAGGTTAGGTCAGGTCAGGTTAGGTTAGGTTAGGTTAGGTTAGGTTAGGTTAGGTTAGGTCAGGTTAGGTTAGGTTAGGTTAGGTTAGGTTAGGTCAGGTTAGGTCAAACTAATTTCCAAATTATATTTGTAAAACGGGGCATTTCTGAGAGAAACACCATAGATGAAAAGTGTGTTAGAATGGTCCAAAATAGTGGGTAATGATACTAAAATATACAATATAGTGAACTCAGTACTTCTGTAAATTTACCGTGAATAACTATGTGTGGTATTGTTTTTTTTTCTGATTTCTATTTACAGAATGCAAGAGTAAGAACACTTCTATATGGAAGGAGTTTGTTTTATGGAATAGTTTGGAGGAATCAGAAGCCTCCAAACACACACACACATTGTCTCTCCCTCTGACACACACTCTTTCTCTCTCTCTCTCTCTCACACACATATATGGAAGGAGCTTGTTTCATGGCATAGTCAGGAGGAATCAGAAGCCTCCAAACACACACACACACACACTCATTCTCTCTCTAACACACACACACACACATTGTCTCTCTCTCTAACACACACACACACACATTCTCTCTCTCTCTAACACACACACATATATGGAAGGAGCTTGTTTCATGGCATAGTCAGGAGGAATCAGAAGCCTCTAAACACACACACACACACACATCCATGGTACACTCGCGGTCAGAAATTGTGTCCCGATCCCCTGGAAAGATGAATCGCAAACAGCCTAGCTTTGAACAACAAATGTGCGTCTGCCTACAACACACATTTGTTCAAATCATCAAAGCTTGGCTGGTTGCAATTCATCGTGCCAAGGGATCAGGACAAAAATTTTGTTTATATAAAAAAAATTTATTATATAAATAATTTTTTTTATATATATATATTTTTTTTATATATATATATGTTACGGGACTGGAAGACCTACATCACACCACAACTGCTCGTTGCCTGGTTCGACCCCGAAAAGGATGCGAGGAGAGACCAAGACCTGGAGCCGTATTCACAAAAACAAAGTTCACTCTTAACTTAAAATTTTGTTGGTAAGCATTTATTCATGGCAAGGACTAGGACCCGGCACTGCTTCGAAATCTTAATAAAAGCTCACACAAATAGAATAGCAAAACCATTCACTGCTTCAAAATGAACCTGAAACACTATGGTGAGGTCAGAATTGAAACATACGAACAAGTCCAAACTCTAAAATGCTTTGTGAATACCGGCCCTGGTCGGTTTTTGAGTGTACAGTGTGTTATGAAGCTCCAGATTCCCTCTTTAACATATTGGGCCGTCTGTACCAATCAAGGATCATTACAAGTTTACAAGATAGCCAATCCTTGAGTGTTGTGGCTCTGACTTAGGTTTCTCAAAGAATATATATAGCGAGAAAAGCCGGTGCTCAGTGTCTATATAAGTTTAATTTAAAGTTTGAATGTAATAATAATAATAATAATAAAAAATGCATAAAATAATATTAAGAAAGTTAAAATTAAATTAATAAAAAAATAAAATAAAAGGCCTTAATGACCAACACCAAGGTCGAAAGGCCAGGAAAAAAAAAAAAAAAAAAAAAATGCTCAGTGTCATTCTTCCAGCATTTCTCAAATTGAAGTGTTCTGTGTGAGGCCCATTTCTCCCCCTTATGTAACTGGACTAATTGTATCAGACTGGCATTAATTCAGTTAAGTATTATTATTATTAAGTTTGGTGTCTTACGAGTGTATTACTAGTGTATTACGAGAACTCGGGATTATAATTAGTTATTATTGTTATTGTTATTGTTAGTGTAGAGTTACGTGGTGTCAAGTTATTGTAAGAGTTTTGTATTCTCTTTAACTTGAGTGTGGTATTATTATTATTATTATTGGGCAATCTACTGAGTTGTTGAATGGTTTGGGATATATGAATTCCTGGTGTTTTGATGTTCTTGGGATAAATGTGTTTAATGTTAAAATAAACTTCGTATTGTTTTTACGACTTTGCATTTTAATTAATTTGGCGACCTCTGGATATACTGGGTTTGTAACATATATAAAAAGAAATGTTATATAAAAAATAAAAAAAAAATTTATATAAAATTTTTGTTTATATAAAAAAAATTATATAAAAAAAATAAAAAAAAATTTTATAAATTTTTTTCTATAAAAAAAAATTTATATAAATTTTTTTTATATAAAAAAAATTTATATAAAACAAAATTGTTTTATATAATATTTTTTTTTATATAATAAAAAAATTTATATAAAAATTTTTTTATATAAATTTTTTTATGTAAAAAATTTTATATAAATTTTTTTTATATAACATTTTTTATATAATTTTTTTTTTTATTTAACATTTTTTTTATATAAAAATTTTTGTATATAAATATTTTTTTATATAAAATTTTTTTTATATAAATTTTTTTTTTATATAAAAATTGTTTTTATATAAATTTTTTTTTATATAAAATTTTTTTTATATAAAATTTTTTTTTATATAAATTTTTTTTTTATATAAAATTTTTTTTATATAAAAATTTTTTTATATAAATTTTTTTTATAAATTTTTTTTTTTATATAAAAATTTTTTTTATATAAAATTTTTTTTTATATAAAAAAATTTTTTATATAAATTTTTTTTTTATATAAAATTTTTTTTTATATAAAATTTTTTTTTATATAAAATTTTTTTTTATATAAAATTTTTTTTTATATAAAATTTTTTTATATAAAAATTTTTTTTATATAAAAAATTTTTTTATATAAAAATTTTTTTATATAAAATTTTTTTTTATATAAAAATTTTTTTTATATAAATTTTTTTTTATATAATATTTTTTTTTATATAAAAATTTTTTTTATAAAAAATTTTTTTTATATAAATTTTTTTTTTTATTAAATTTTTTTTTATATAAAATTTTTTTTTATATAAAATTTTTTTATATAAAATTTTTTTTTATATAAAATTTTTTTTTATATAAAATTTTTTTTTATATAAAAAAAATTTTTATATAAAATTTTTTTTTATATAAAAATTTTTTTTATATACAATTTTTTTTTATATAAAAATTTCTTTTATATAAAAATTTCTTTTATATAAAAATTTCTTTTATATAAAATTTTTTTTTATATAAAATTTTTTTTTATATAAAAATTTTTTTTATATAATTTTTTTTATATAAATTTTTTTTTATATAATTTTTTTTTGTATATAAATTTTTTTTTATATAAAATTTTTTTATATAAAATTTTTTTTTATAAATTTTTTTTTTATATAAATTTTTTTTTATATAAATTTTTTTTTATATAATTTTTTTTTTATATAAATTTTTTTTTTATATAAATTTTTTTTTTATATAAAATTTTTTTATATAAAATTTTTTTTTATATAAATTTTTTTTTTATATAAATTTTTGTTTTATATAAATTTTTTTTTTATATAAATTTTTTTTTATATAAAATTTTTTTTTATATAAATTTTTTTTTATAAGGTTCGAACAACTGTGCGTCTCCCTACAACACACATTTGTTCGAATCATCAAAGCTTGGCTAGTTGCTATTCATCGTGCCAAGGGATCAGGGCACAATTTCTGACCGCGAGTGTACATACAATGTCTCCATATAAAGACAACAGAACCATAGTACTGTATATACCATGAATACAAATACTTACAGTAATCTATAATAATGTGTTGTTGTTGTTGTTATAGATGGAAGGTGGTCTCATACTTGTACAATTCCAGTTAATTCCAAAACTCCAGTTAATTCCAGTTAATTCCAAAACTCTGTAACAAATATATAACCAAATTAGTTTATAATTCTTACTAAATCTAATAATTATACAATTTATAATTTTTACAAAACCTAATACATACACAGGTGGATATGAAGCCAACTTATAATATTAATAATATTAATAATAAAAATAAAAATAATAATAATAATAATAATAATAATAATAATAATAATAATAATAATAATAAAAATAATAATAATAAAAATAATAATAATAATAATATTGATAATAATAATAATATCAAAGAAGGCACAGGAAAGGAGACAGACAGACAGACAGTGTGTGTGTGTGAAATAGAGAGAAAAGTGTGAAAGAAGATGCATAGAGAAAGATAAAAGGTTAAGATTATATATGTAACTGCAATACAACATTATTATTATTATTATTAAATGACTTGTGGGTGAATTATTTAATGAATTTGGTGAGTAAACTATACAGTGATTATTATTATTATTATTATTATTAAATGACTTGTGGGTGAATTATTTAATGAATTTGGTGAGTAAACTATACAGTGATTATTATTATTATTATTATTAAATGACTTGTGGGTGAATTATTTAATGAATTTGGTGAGTAAACTATACAGTGATTATTATTATTATTATTATTATTAAATGACTTGTGGGTGAATTATTTAATGAATTTGGTGAGTAAACTATACAGTGATTATTATTATTATTATTATTATTAAATGACTTGTGGGTGAATTATTTAATGAATCTGGTGAGTAAACTATACAGTGATTACTATTATTATTATTATTAGGTCAGTTGTTTTGTAATGATAAGAGTCACTTGGTAAACTATTCATTACAGTACATTCACAATAATCAATTAATAACTTCTCTTTCCATGTAACCTGTGTAAGAATTTCTGTGGCCAACTGTACATTGGTTGATTCCACAGTGGTATTGGTTTGTTAGCTTCCCAACCAACCAACCACACTTGTAAGGCTTCATTATTTTCCAAAAGGTGAGTATCCGTATTCACAAAATCTATCCAACAGTTAGATAATAATAATCACTGTATAGTTTACTCACCAAATTCATTAAATAATTCACCCACAAGTCATTTAATAATAATAATAATAATAATAAAAATAATAATACCAGAAATAATAATAATAGTAATAATAATAACAATAATAATAATAATAATAACAATAATAATAATCATCACTGTATAGTTTAATCACAAAATTCATTAAATAATTCACCCAGAAGTCATTTACACGGCTAAAATTCTTTTGTTTGCGTGCTTACAAACCAATACCAACCACTGTGGAATGGACCCTATATATATACAGGCATCCCAGATAATATTATTGAAATGTTACCCAAAATAAAATATATTGGTAAAAAACATACATACAGTTGGTGTCAAATATAATGATCCATATAGGGGTAACACAGGTAAGAGTTTGACAGCTTCCCTCTGTTCCTTAGATGATAAACTTTACAATAAATAGGTTAACTACCATCTTTTAATTTAATACAAGCAGTTACACACTACTTAAAACAATAACACACACACACGTTAACTACCATCTTTTAATTTAATACAAGTAGCTACACACTACTTAAAACAATAATACACACACACACGTTAACTACCATCTTTTAATTTAATACAAGCAGTTACACACTACTTAAAACAATAACACACACACACACAGGTTAACTACCATCTTTTAACTTAATACAAGCAGCTACACACTACTTAAAACAATAACACACACACACACACACACACACACACGAGTTAACTACCATCTTTTAATTTAATACAAGCAGCTACACACTATTTAAAATAATATATATGAATGTGAAAACATTAGACAGTAAATTGTTTGAGATACCCATATGTGGATGAATATTATTGACCACGACTGTACATACATACACACATACATCCCTCACTCTCAGATGTTATTGTGTATTAATTACTGTCTCTAGGTATTCCAAGTACACCTGTATATTTATTAGTGCTGGTAACTGTACAATGGAGATGTTATTGTGTATTAGTTACTATCTCTAGGTATTCAAAGTACACCTGTATACTTATTAGTGCTGGTAACTGTACAATGGAGATGTTATTGTGTATTAGTTACTATCTCTAGGTATTCCAAGTACACCTGTATATTTATTAGTGCTGGTAACTGTACATGCATATCCTGAGACAGTTTGGGACCAAGTTCCTCACACACCCCCCAGACATTGACATCTGTTACCACCACTAAACCCACCTCCCAGACACACCACCAGACACCACAACAAGATCAAACCTATCAGAAAAGTGCCATACCAACCAACCATAGTTAATACAATAAATAACTCCTAAGAATAACACACACACACAAACACACACACAGGCCTACACTGTACTACAATGTTAATCCACTCCTATATCATTTTAAGTGTAATATGTATATTTTCAGCTTATCAGCTGCCATTAATCAATAAACTGTATATTATTATTATTATTATTTATTATTACATACATATACGAGGCCTTCATCTCCACACTGGAGGTAGCCTCGTCACGTCACACACCCTCCCAAACACATAATAATATACATACATACACACACATACATATACGAGGCCTTCCTCTCACACACCCTCCCAAACAAAATGCCCAAACATAGATCCCCCCCCCCCCGCTCCCCACACACACACGTACTACATCTCAACCCCCCGATCCCTACACATAAGTGTACTAAATAGACTCACCAAAATTGGTTGTGTAGTGAAGGTAAGGTTGTAGTGAGGGGTGTAGAGTGTATGTCTCCAGATACTAAGGGTTGTGTAGTGAAGGTAAGGTTGTAGTGAGGGGTGTAGAGTGTAGACCAGGGGTGTCAAACACATGGCCATCTATATGTGGCCCAAGGCAGACAGTCTGTAAATACAAGTGTAGATAAAATGTACCTATCTTTCTTATTATTATTATTAATCCATTATTATTATATTACTTCCTTAATAAGTGGTATCGATCTGTTCATAATTATCTGGCCCGCTTACTGTATATATACTCTAATTAAATGTGGCACACTGGGGTAAATGAGTTTGACAACCCTGATGTAGACTGTAGAATGTATGTCTCCAGATACAAGTCCTACACTGTCTTCACCAATGTCCACTACACTTCTTCCTGACCTTGGTGACCTGGGGGTGACACAGAGCCATAAGTCTATCTATCTATAGCTGTGACACCTCACTGGCCACGGCAAAAGTGTGTCCAGTTATCCCTGTTCCAACACTCCCTCCTCCCTCTCCCCCTCACATACTCTTCCACTCTGTTCCAACACTCCCTCCTTACTCCCTACTCTTTACTCTCACATTACATACTTTCCAACATTTCCTTCTTACTCTTTACTCTCACATACTCTTCCACTCTGTTCCAACACTCCCTACTCTTTACTCTCACATTACATACTTTCCAACACTTCCTTCTTACTCTTTACTCTCACATACTCTTCCACTGTGTTGTGTCATCTAACCAGTGGTCTGCCTCTCACACCAGGTGCCACAACTTCACTTTTATACACCTATAAGTCAATTGTAGATGGATTCACTGAGGAAGTAATATTGAAATAATGATGAATGAACAATACTCCTTAATTAAATTGGTTTCTGTATATGCAACCATTTCATAACTTAATTCAATATCCTGTGAATCTATTGTACAGTTACCAGCACTAATAAGTATACAGGTGAGTAATTAATACACAATAACATCTCCATTGTACAGTCACCAGCATTAATAAGTATTCAGGTGTACTTGGAATACCTAGAGATAGTAATTAATACACAATAACATCTCCATTGTACAGTTACCAGCACTAATAAGTATACAGGTGTGCTTGGAATACCTAGAGACAGTAAATAAATGCACAATAAAATCTCCATTGGAATTTGTTCGTTGGTGAATTGATGGACTGTTCAAAGCTTCAACCAAAGCTGTATACTTATTAGCAGGTGGTTTCTGGACGACAGCCCACCCAAACCATCACCATGACACACACACACACACACACACACACACACACAGCCCACCTGAGTCAAAGCATGAGATCTGAAGCAGGTGGTTTCTGGTTGACAGCCCACCCAAACTATCACCATGACACACACACACACACACATACACACACACACAGCCCACCTGAGCCAAAGCATGAGATCTGAAGCAGGTGGTTTCTGGTTGACAGCCCACTCCAAACCATCACCATGACACACACATACACACACACCATGGAACAGGTGAGTAACTGTTGTCATCACATCTTCACCAAATGGCTGTAATGATAATATTAACATTAATAATTTGGTAAAGGTAAATGTTCAGGTATTGTCCCACACACACAAACACACACACACAGGGTCCATTAAGTTACTCTATTAAGAACCCTGTGATCGTGTATGAAAATTGGAGGCTTTTGATTCCTCCTGACTGTGCCACAAAACAAGCTCCTTCCATATAGGTGTGTGTGTTTCGTGACAATATTTGAAGGACTCATTTACCTCCAATTATGTGACTACAACACAGGGTCCCTTAATACGAACAAGTACAGTATTAATGGTTAATCTGGAACAAATGATTCCTCCAAACTATTCCAAGCAACAGGGCCACTATTAATTTTGTTTATGTATTAAGTAAAATGTGCTGAGAGTTATAATCAACAATACATAACAGAAAACATATAATGTATGTATTGTATAGATCAACTGTATATTATTATTATATTTCATACACCATCTTTGTATACTACTCAACATTATCATTTCTCACCTTGATAAATCATTGCAGTTGAGTTGATATAAGCAGATATCTGTAGTAATCATGTTAATGTGTTCACCAAACACTCCATTAATATATGTACAACAACTTGACTGTGTGATACCTGCCAAGGATGCAACACAACACCCCATTCTATTAAACACATTATTGAAGACTGCAACGCACACTCACCAACAACACAACACAACACCCCATTCTATTAAACACATTATTGAAGACTGCAACGAACACAACAACACTCACCAACAACACAACACAACACCCCATTCTATTAAACACATTATTGAAGACTGCAACGAACACAAACACACTCACCAACAACACAACACAACACCCCATTCTATTAAACACATTATTGAAGACTGCAACACACACAAACACACTCACCAACAACACAACACAACACCCCATTCTATTAAACACATTATTGAAGACTGCAACACACACAAACACACTCACCAACAACACAACACAACACCCCATTCTATTAAACACATTATTGAAGACTGCAATGAACACAACAACACTCACCAACAACACAACACAACACCCCATTCTATTAAACACATTATTGAAGACTACAACACACACAACCACACTCACCAACAACACAACACAACACAGCACCCCATTCTATTAAACACATTATTGAAGACTGCAACACACACAAACACACTCACCAACAACACAACACAACACCCCATTCTATTAAACACATTATTGAAGACTACAACACACACAACCACACTCACCAACAACACAACACAACACAGCACCCCATTCTATTAAACACATTATTGAAGACTGCAACACACACAAACACACTCACCAACAACACAACACAACACCCCATTCTATTAAACACATTATGGAAGACTGCAACGCACACTCACCAACAACACAACACAACACCCCATTCTATTAAACACATTATTGAAGACTGCAACACACACAACCACACTCACCAACAACACAACACAACACAACACCCCATTCTATTAAACACATTATTGAAGACTGTAACGAACACAAACACACTCACCAACAACACAACACAACACCTCATTCTATTAAACACATTATGGAAGACTGCAACGCACACTCACCAACAACACAACACAACACCCCATTCTATTAAACACATTATTGAAGACTGCAACACACACAACCACACTCACCAACAACACAACACAACACAACACCCCATTCTATTAAACACATTATTGAAGACTGCAACACACACAAACACACTCACCAACAACACAACACAACACCCCATTCTATTAAACACATTATTGAAGACTGCAACGAACACAAACACACTCACCAACAACACAACATACACTCACTGAGGGCACTGTGGGAAAGCTCGGTTCAGGCCATGACCTTCCTCAGGAGCTCCGGGCTGCTCGGCCAGACACCTTGAGGAACTTCAACAACAACAACAACAACTGCTATCCACAAATCTGTAACAAAATACAACCTAATTAATTATTTTAGAATTACTACATTATTATATTATTATTATTATATTATACTACAATTATATTACAACTATATTATATTATTATATTATTATTATATTATACTACAATTATATTACAATTATATATTATTATTATTATACTTTGACAAACATGGAGGAGAAGTGAGAGAAATGGAAGGTGAGGAGAGAAGGTTTGTCAAGTTGAAAATTACATTATGGAAATATATACTTCAGAGGCTCGTAAAAAAAAAAAAAAAAAAAAAAAAAACGGAGGGGCTTCTTAAGGAGGTGCAAGAGTAGGGGGACAGGCTTGGGAGGGGTTTAGGGGGGTGCGGGAGTAGGGGACAGGCTTGGGAGAGGGAGAGAGATATCACTCACACACACAGACAAATATTATAATAATACTGTGTGTGTGTGTGACAAAACAAACACACACAGATATTATAACAACAATATAACATTGTGTGTGTGACAAATACACACACACACACAGTTTTGATAACGACATTAACATTTTGTGTGTGTGTGTGTGTGTGTGCAGAGAGAAATATCAGACACACACAATATGTTACTGTTATTATATTACCTGTGTGTGTGTGTGTGTGTGTGTGTGTGAAGAGAGAAACATCACACACACACACACACACACACACACAGTAACTTCATAAAACACTCACAGTAACTAGTGATTCTTGTGAAGTAGTAGTAGTAGTAGTGGTAGTTGTTGTAGTAGTCCACAAATCTGTAACAAAATACAACCTAATTAATTTAAAGGAAATTATTCAACTTTATAATAATAACACAGAATATTATTTCTGGCTTAACCATGGTGAAACTATCACTCTCATCCCATTGAAGGATTATTAAATTGGTTGCAAAAATTTTGAACAATAAGCATTTTCTCCAATACAGTATTGTCAATAAGGGTCGATTCCACAGTGGTATTGGTTTGTTGGCTTCCCAACCAACCACACTCGCCAACAACACAACATACACTCTCTGAGGGCACTGTGGGAAAGCCCGGTTCAGGCCATGACCTTCCTCAGGAGCCCGGGGCTGCTCGGCCAGACACCTTGAGGAACTTCAACAACAACAACAAAAGAACATCCCCAGGCTATTGTATCAATTCACATCACTTGTGTACCTCTCATGGCTCCAATATCATTTATCATTATGTATATACTCTGTACTCTGAATGACTTTCCTTTTCCTAGCCCTAGCTATCATTTACTAGGTGTCAGAAAAAAACACTGTTCACTTGAAATATATGGTATTTTCCTAATACACTCGACACTTGATTTAATGGATTTCAGATTTAACAGACACTTTCTGCTACCAGAAAATCATTATGCATCAGACAGAAAGTGTGTTACTTGAAAATATTCTGTGCACTAACTAGGTGTCAGTGTGGCTGTAAAGGTAAGGACGTGTTGGTAGTCCACTGTCCAAGGAGCCCTCAATATTTTATCCAGGTGGTGTAGCCTTTAATTAAGGGGGTGCGGGAATAGGGGGACAGGCTTTGGGGGTTTAGGGGTGTGTGGGGGTTTAGGGGTGTGTGGGGTTTTTTGGGGGGTGGGGGAGTAAGGGGACAGGCTTGGGGGGGGGGTTAGGGGACAGGCTTTCTACCCACCCCAAGCCTGTCCCCATATTCCCACACCCCCCTAACCCCCCCCCCCAAGCCTGTCCCCATATTCCCGCACCCCCCCCCAAGCCTGTCCCCTACTCCCGCACCCCCCCCCCCAAGCCTGTCCCCTACTCCCGCACCCCCCCCCCCCAAGCCTGTCCCCTACTCCCGCACCCCCCCCCCCCCAAGCCTGTCCCCTACTCCCGCACCCCCTTAAGGGACCCTGTGATGTAGTCAGAAAATTGGAGGTAAACGAGTCCTTCAAATATTATCACTAAACACTATCTATGTGGAAGGAAGGAGGAATCACAAGACACCAACCAAGTCTCAAAAACCATCACAGGCTCTTTAATTAATCATACCAAAGGTTTGAGGAAAAACTTGACAAAAAAAAGAACATAACTGTATTACTCCATGTTCAACCAGCACAACCTTCCAAGCACTTGAACACTTAGTACAAGTGTTGTAACACACCAAATAGTAATGGTACAATTAACAATAACTATAGCAAGTGTTCTTAGAGGGTGGGTTGGCTTTCTGTGAACACAAATGAGAGTGGTAAGAGAAAGCCCATGTCTCCTGACTAACTCAAGAAACAATAAGTAACAATATAATATATATAATGGGTAGGGGGACAGGCTTTAGGGGGGTCCGGGAGTAGGGGGACAGGCTTGGGGGGGGGGGGGTTTAGGGGGGTGCGGCAATAGGGGGACAGGGTTCGGGTGGGTATAAAGCCTGTCCCCTATTCCCGCACCCCCCTAACACATATTGTGTTGTACAGTCACAGACAATAATATTCATCCACATTGGGGTGACTCATGTAAATGTTTGACAGCTTCCCTCTGGTTCTAATAAATAGGTTAATTACCATCTTCTATTTCACTAAAAGCAGTAATTACTGACTAGTCAAAACAACAACTACATAATAACAAAACATGAAAATATTCGGTAGCAATTATCACATAAATGTTTTCTTTCTTCCTCCCTCTCTTTCTATCTAACTCACTATCTATCTATCTATCTATCTAGTTCTAATAAATAGTTTAATTACCATTTTCTATTTCACTACAAGCAAATACTGACTAGTTCAACAACAACAAAAAATTCATAACAAAACATGAAAATATTCAATAGCAATTTGTTAGAGTTACCTATAGGTGGATGATTAATTATTATTGTCCGTGACTGTACATAGACACAAGATCATTGATATGGAATAAAGTTGGGGCCAAAATTGATATCTTGCAATATTTAATGCCAGCAGAATTTATTGAGTGAAAATGATGAGAGTAAAAACCATCTACCATTACTCATATTTTCCTGTCTTAAAGATAGATTTAATATTAATATACCTTGGTATGAAATAACCAATAAATATTTACTTACTTATTTATTTACTTACTTATTTATTTACTTACTTATTTACTAACTTATTTATTTACTTACTTACTCTCTCTATATAAGATGAGAATACATTTATCACTATCCTTTGAACACACACACACATACACACCAGTACTATAATAATATTCTTGTACTGAAAACACACACACTGTTTGACTGTTGTTGCCAAGATGAAAACACACACACACACACACATACATACATACACATACACACACACACACACATACATACATATACGAGGCCTTCCTCTCCACACTGGAGGTAGCCTCGTCACGTCACACACCCTCCCAAACAAAATGCCCCAAACATAGAACCCCCCCCCCCCCACATACACATACACTCTACATCTCAACCCCCCAATCCCTGTTTTAGGAGGGAGCAGCCCCCCACCACACAACCACATCTCCTTGTGGCACTACAAGGGGTACAGTTATGTTTACATCCATAGTAAGGCCTGATAACAAAAACTGGTTTATCCCTACCATTTCACTACAGGGTAAACTCTCCCTTCACTTCACACACTTACCATTATTGTATTGTGAGGTATATAGTTGGTACTGTTGTGAAGGTTAGGTAAGGTAAAGTAAGGTAAGGTAAGGTAAGGTAAGGTAAGATAAGGTAAGGTAAGGTAAGGTAAGGTAAGGTTAGGTTAGGTAAGGTAAGGTAAGGTTAGGTAAGGTAAGGTATTATAGTTGGTATTGTTGTGAAGGTAAGGTAAGGTAAGGTAAGGCAAGGTTAGGTTAGGTAAGGTAAGGTATTATAGTTGGTATTGTTGTGAAGGTAAGGTAAGGTAAGGTAAGGCAAGGTTAGGTTAGGTAAGGTAAGGTAAGGTATTATAGTTGGTATTGTTGTGAAGGTAAGGTAAGGTAAGGTAAGGTAAGGTTAGGTTAGGTAAGGTAAGGTATTATAGTTGGTATTGTTGTGAAGGTAAGGTAAGGTAAGGTAAGGTAAGGTAAGGTAAGGTTAGGTAAGGTAAGGTAAGGTATTATAGTTGGTATTGTTGTGAAGGTAAGGTAAGGTAAGGTAAGGTAAGGTTAGGTAAGGTAAGGTAAGGTATTATAGTTGGTATTGTTGTGAAGGTAATGGGTGTCATCCTCTATTCAAAACCGATAAAGCTGTGAAAATCCAATGTCTTGTGTCACCATACATACATACATACATCCTGAAAAAACATATACAAATTAGTACTGCACTCTTACATGTTAACTCAATACTATTTTTTTTTTTTTTTTTTTTTTTTTATCTATGTTCCGACACTGGACATAGACTTAATCAAGCCCGTTACCGTGGCCCAGGTCAACTGCTGCTCATACACACACGTCACGACTTCCGAACTGGTACCCAGCCACAGAGGGAGGGAAGTGAGGGTTATTCCCAAATACTGCAGCTGTTATGGTACCAGTGAGGGTGTTATGGTACCAGTGAGGGTGTTATGGTACCAGTGAGGGTGTTATGGTACCAGTGAGGGTGTTATGGTACCAGTGAGGGTGTTATGGTACCAGCGAGGGTGTTATGGTACCAGTGAGGGTGTTTTACGACGTTTGGTGGCCTTATAGTTAGTGCCTCAAACTCAAATCGGAAGAGTAAATATTCTCAGGCCCTCACCTGAGAGGATCGATCTCCCGACCTCTAGGATATGAGTCCAGAACACTAACCACTCGGCCACCTCCCCTACTACTACTATGGGTAATATACAAGAAGAACATTGATGGTATTAATGATGGTAAGGTACCAGTATAATGCTGGACTCCATATATAAATTAGTAATGTATTGTATACAGAGTATGTAAAGGAGAGTAACATGAGGGACAGAGTAAGGAGAGTAATGTGAGGGACAGAGTAAGGAGAGTATGTAAGGGAGAGTAACATGAGGGACAGAGTAAGGAGAGTATGTAAGGGAGAGTAACATGAGGGACAGAGTAGGGAGAGTAACATGAGGGACAGAGTAAGGAGAGTAATGTGAGGGACAGAGTAAGGAGAGTAATGTGAGGGACAGAGGAGGGAGGTAGTATTGGAACAGGGACAACTGGACACACTTCTGCCGTGGCCACCCCCTTGGAGGGAGTGAGGTTATAAATACACTGTTACATGTTAACTCAATACTATGGGTAATATACAACAACAATGGTATGATGAATTATACAAATTAGTATTATACTGATACATGTTATCTGAAGACAATTATTAATACAATAAATCCTCACTAATAAATATATATAATTGTTAATGATATAATATAACATATAATATAACACTGCTTTGCGCAGTGGCAATATCGTAACCAATGAGGTCGAGGATTGCTACTGTGCTTAACTGCTATCAGTATTGGGAAAAGCAAGAACCTCGGTGACCTACCCCTCCCCAGGAAGGGTAGGTAAGCCTTACCCCGCCTCCAAGCGGTGACCTCGGGGGTACACCTCCTTTTTTTATCTAGTTTTTATCCATTCAGGAGGTGGAGCCAAAGGGGAAGGCGGTGTGGGGGTGAGACCTAGCTTCCCCCACATATAGGTTTTAAGGTTTTTATTGTATTTTTATTGTATTTTAGTGTTTTTAAGATTTTAATTTCTATGACTGCATGTTTTTATATTTTGTGATAATTTCTTTTAAATTTATGACCTTGTTTTTAGCTTTTGACAATGCCGACGGCCCGTGTCCCTCCGGGAATGAGCACTGCATTGGCCTTGCCAGCCATCAGTGGCCCCCCAATGGGGGAGTGGACAGATATGGCTACTGGCGGGGGAGGGTCTCCGGGTTGCCCTGTAGAGGGAGTAGGGAAGAGGGATTGTATGAGAGTGGTAGCTGTGAATGTGAATGGAATGACGGATGGGACCAAGAGGCGAGAGATTGTAGAATGTTTTAAGAAAGGAAGAGTGGATGTGATGGGAGTGACGGAGACACACGTGAAAGGATGTGGAGTGGTTGAGTGTCAGGAAGGAAGGGAGAGTGGACTGTGGGAGGGAATGGAGGGAGGAGTAGTATGGACGGGCATGAATGAAAAGAGTAAAGGAAGAGGGAAGGAAGGGTGTGCGCTGTTGGTGTCTCCGTGGGTGTGGAAGGGAGTGGATGGACATGGGTGGAATGGATCGAGGATTGTATGGATGACTGGAAAGATTGGCTTGGTGAAGTATGCTTGGGTGTGTGCTTATGCACCAGTGAATGAAAAGAGTAAGACAGGGAGAGAGAAGATGAGAGTGTTTTGGGAAGAGCTGAATGCATGTCTGAGAGGAATTGATAATGGAAGGAGAATAGTGATGATGGGAGACATGAATGGAAAGGTGGGAGGTGAGGAAGTGGGGAATATTGTGGGTAAATGGGGTGTAGAAGGAACAAATGAGAATGGTGAATATCTGGTGGATGTCTGTGCTGAGAGGGGGTTGTTCTTGGCGAACACCTTCTTTCAGCACAAGATGATCCACAGGTATACATGGAAGAGAAGGGATGAGAGAGGAGAGCAGAAGAGTTTGATTGATTATGTGGCAGTGGATGAAAGGTTGAGGAAGGATGTGTATGACGCAAAAGTAGTGAGAGGAATGGTCCATTGCTCCGACCATTTTGCGGTGTTGGTGAGGATGAAGGTTAGGGTTAAGTGGGAGTATAGTAGGAGGGATGAAGGGGTGAGGAATAAGAGGGTGGTGGCTAGTGGGAAATTAGATGTAGAAGAGTATAGGGAGGAATATAAGAGGAGGGTGGGTGAGGCGCTGGGGGATGTAAGGATGGGGATAGGTGAGGGAGTGGGAGTGAATGTGGTGTATGAAATGTTTAAGATGAGAGTATTAAGGACAGCAGCAGAGGTAGTAGGATATAAGTCACAGAAGAGGGGCAAGAAAGGGAGTGCTTGGTGGACAGAAGAAGTGAAAGATGCTGTAGAGGATAAGAGGAAGGCATATCGGAGAACACTACAGAGGAATGTGCCGGAAGAAGTGAGAGAGAGATGGAAAAGAGAATATAATGTGTGTAAGAGACAAGTGAAAATGATGGTGAGTGAGAGTAAAAGGAGAGTGGATGAGGAGTTTGGTATGAAGCTGAGTGAAAAGTTTAAAGAGAACAAGAAATTATTCTGGAAGGAGGTTAAAAGAGAAAAAGGAGAAGGAAAGTCT
This sequence comes from Petrolisthes cinctipes, assembly GCA_033782935.1. NCBI lineage: Eukaryota > Metazoa > Arthropoda > Malacostraca > Decapoda > Porcellanidae > Petrolisthes > Petrolisthes cinctipes. The sequence goes on from JAWQEG010002749.1 coordinate 78,216, forward strand.
GGTAGTGTGAGAATGAAGAGAGAGGATGGAGTTACTGTGAGTAGAAGTGAGGAAGTGAAAGAAGTGTGGAAGAGGCATTTTGATGGTCTGATGAAAAGGGGGGACGGGAGGGGAGGCGGTGGTGACATGCATGGGGATGGAGGCAGGTGGTAGACGACAGGGTGTACAGGGAGATTTAGGAAGGGAAGAGGTCAGGAAAGCAATAGGAAAGTTGAAGATGGGAAAGGCACCGGGGGTGGATGGGATAACTGCTGAAATGTTAAAGTGTGGGGGGGAGGTAGTGGTGGAGTGGATGTTGCTTATATGTACATTGGCTTGGAGGCAGGGAGAGGTGCCAGAGGATTGGAGGAGAGCCATAATTGTACCTTTGTATAAGGGGAAGGGAAGTAAGGATGAGTGTGGTAGCTATAGGGGAATAAGCCTTCTTAGTGTACCGGGGAAGGTTTACGGGAAGGTTCTGACTGAGAGACTGATGGAAGTAACAGGGAATAAAGTTAGTGAGGAGCAGGGAGGGTTCAGAAAGGGTAGAGGATGTGTGGACCAAATATTTGCATTAAAATCAATAGTGGAGAAGTATATTGGGAAGGGTAAGAAGTTGTATGCTGCCTTCATGGACTTGGAGAAGGCATATGATAGAGTTGATAGGAAAGCTATGACAGAGGTGTTGAGAATTTATGGAGTTGGGGGGCCTTTACTGAAAGGCATTGAGGCTTTTTATGCAGATGCAAAAGCATGTGTACGGGTAGAGGGTGATCTAAGTGAGAGTTTTAATATTAGTGTAGGGCTGAGACAGGGGTGTGTTATGTCACCATGGCTGTTCAATATATATATGGATGGTTGTATGAGAGAGGTGAAAGCCAAAGTGAATGGTCTGGGGGTGAAGTTGAGGTTGAATGAAGCAAATTGGTCCCTGGTGGCAAGTTTGTTTGCGGATGACACTGTGCTGATGGCTGAGAGTGAAAGGAATTTACAGAGAGTGGTGGACGAATTTCAGTCTGTGTGTAAACGAAGGAAATTGAAGGTGAATGTGGGTAAAAGTAAAGTGATGGTATTTGAAAGAGCAGAAACTGAAGTGATTGACTTTGCTACACCTTACAGAGTGGCTGTACCAACTGGGACGAAATGTGAGATAACTCTGAGGGGTGAGAGGATGGAGGAAGTGAAGGAGTTTAAGTACCTGGGTACAGTTATGTGTAAACATGGAAGTATGGAAGGAGAAATTAGGGAGAGAGCAGTGAAGGGTAGACAGGTCATAGGATCACTGGGGAGGATTATGAAGGGTAGAAGTGTGAGTATGGAAGTGAAAAGGGGACTACGAAATAGTATAATCCTGCCAACACTGACATATGCGTCGGAGACATGGACATGGAATAGGGCGCATCAGTCTAGAATAGGTGCTGTGGAAATGAGTTACTTGAGAGGAGCATGTGGACTTACTAGATGGGATGGAGAAAGTAATGAGAGTGTATATGAGAGATGTGGTATGAGTGAGAAGGCAATTGGTATTGAGTGTGGAGTGGTTGAGAGAGTGAAACGTAATACATTGAGATGGTATGGACATGTGGAGAGAATGCAAGGCAAGGAATTTGTAAAGAAGGTGTATGGAAGTGAAGTTGTAGGACCTGGTGTGAGAGGCAGACCACCGGTTAGATGGCAGAACAGAGTGGAAGAGTATGTAAAGGAGAGAAACATGAGGGGCAGAGGAGGGCTTGAACAAGTAAGGAGGGAGTGTTGGAACAGGGAGAACTGGAGACACTTCTGCCGTGGCCACCCCCTTGAGGGGAGTTCCCGGAGGGAACGAGGCGTCGGAGCTATAGATAGATAGATAGAAGAGAAAATGGCGCTTTTAATATAAAGAGTGACTAATGTAAAAATGGAGTGTTACATTCTTGACAATAAAATAAATAAGAAGATTATACATGAATCCACCTAACATATTTTTATACTCGAATATTTATATATTTAATTATCAATAAAACAAAATAATTGCACAAATATTAGCCTTCTTAAGAGAGAGAGAGAGAGAGAGAGAGAGAGAGAGAGAGAGAGAGAGAGAGAAAGGGAGGGGTAGGTGAGGCAGTGTTTATAATTCTGGTTAGAATGCCTTTTTATTATAATTATTATATATTAAATAAAGTATTGACCTTCAAATTCTTATAAAATTTTGAGAATGTTTAAAAATATTGACCTCCAAATTCTTATAAAATTTTGAGAATGTGTTAAAATATTGACCTCCTTATATTCTTTAAAAAAATTCCTAACGCGACCCTAATAGACTTACAACGGCCGAGGTGAGCGGTGCGATGCCGTGAACCGACCGACTCTGAATACCGTTGACGAGCGTCGACAACTGAAAAGAAATTATTATGATTATTGTTGTTATTATCATTATTATTGGTATTATTATTATTATTGGTATTATTATTATTATTGGTATTATTATTATTGGTATTATTGTTATTATTATTGGTATTATAATTATTTTATTATTATTATTGGTATTATTGTAATTATTTTATTATTATTATTATTATTATTTAACTTATAAACCCTTAATTAGATTTTTATTAATAGACTTTTATTAATAACTACAACTTATGGTATTAGTATAGAATTATTTCGGTAATTTTTTTTTTGGACTATTCTAACACACTTTTCATCTATGGTGTTTCTTATACAATCTTAATTTGGAAATCAGTCTGCCCTCACTCTACTAAATAAATAAATAAATAAATAAATTAATTAATAAAATATTTTGGTATTTATTGAAAGAATTACCGTTTTGTAGCAGTGTTGCCAGATCCGGCTAGGTCCCAGTATTTTGCCCCGGTTATTTCCTGTACTTTACCACGGTTATTTCCCGGTAGTTTGGCCAGGTTAGGTCCCGGTAGTCTGCTGTTGTCTAGGTTAGGTTAGGTTAGGTCAGGTCAGGTTAGGTCAGGTAAGGTCAGGCTAATTTCAAAATGCCCCATTTGAATATGCCCTATCTTGGAAATGGGGCATTCGCGGAGGAAATGCCATAGAAGAAAATAGTCTTAGAATGGTTTAAATAAGTGGGTAATGAAGGTAGAAAAACCGTACCCAATAACGGTAATTCATTCAATATTTACCAAATTATTTAATTCACTATATATATTGTATACCTATTTTAGTATCATTACCCACTATTTTGGAACATTCTAACACACTTTTCATCTACGGTATTTCTTATACAATCTTAATTTGGAAATCAGTCTGCCCTCATTCTACTAAATAAATAAATAAATAAATTTAATAAAATATTTTGGTAAATATTGAATGAATTACCGTTATTGCGTACGTTTTTTCTACCTTCATCACCCACTTATTTAGACCATTCTAAGACTATTTTCGGTATTTATTGAAAGAATTACCGTTTTGCAGCAGTGTTGCCAGATCCGGCTGGGTCCCAGTATTTTACCCCTGTCATTTATTGTACTTTATCACGATTATTTCCCGGTAGTTTGCCCAATTTAGGTCCCGGTAGTTTGCCAAGGTTAGGTCCCGGTAGTCTGATGCGGTCTAGGTTAGGTTAGGTCAGGTCAGGTAAGGTCAGGCTAATTTCAAAATGCCCCATTTGAATATGCCCTATCTTGGAAATGGGGCATTTGCAGAGGAAATGCCATAGAAGAAAATAGTCTTAGAATGGTCTAAATAAGTGGGTAATGAAGGTAGAAAAAACGTACTCAATAACGGTAATTCATTCAATATTTACCCTATTTTCTTCTATGGCATTTTCTCCGCAAATGCCCCATTTCCAAGATAGGGCATATTCAAATGGGGCATTTTGAAATTAGCCTGACCTTACCTGACCTAACCTAGACCACATCAGACTACCGGGACATAACCTGGGCAAACTACCGGGAAATCATCGTGATAAAGTACAATAAATGACTGGGGCAAAATACTGGGACCCAACCGGATCTGGCAACACTGCTGCAAAACGGTAATTCTTTCAATAAATACCAATATTTTTAACACTCGGGTCCCACCAGCTGTATAATTTATCGTCTTATTTATCCATTTATCGTTATTTATTTACACCACGGGGGTCCTTTATTAACTCATAAACACCTTGAAATAGTCAGGGAATAAATAATAAATAAAATAAAGGCAATAATAACAAAATAATGATAAATTTTTCCTCTCACCGGATAATTTTTTATCGTCTTATTTCATCAATTATCGCCTTATTTATCCACTTATCGTTATTTATCTACACCACAGGGGTCCTTTATTAACTCATAAACACCTTGAAATAGTCAGGGAATAAATAAATAATGAAATAGTCAATATTTATTTTCCCGTGATAAATTTTTCCACTCACGGGTTCATTTTTTATCGTCTTATTTCATCAATTATCGCCTTATTTATCCACTTATCGTTATTTATTTACACCACAGGGATCCTTTATATACTTATTAACACCTTGAATAGTCAGGGAATAAATAATTAATTAAATAATGTCAATATTTACCCGCGATAAATATGGAGTGAGTCTTGGCGCCATCATATTTGTTTTGGTCTCGTCAGTGTTACCAGATATGTTTGTTGTTGTGTAGTGCGCAGTGTTGCTAGGTCTGCTTGATGAAATTTTCCCAACTTAAACAGAATTTCCCTTTTTTACCTCAAAAATTCCGTTTACTCTTCAACAATCTTTATATAATTTCCCCATAGTTACCTCTAATTCTCTATGCCTAAGAATAATTCCCCATACTTGGCATCACTGTCTCTTGTTGATTAGTGCATAGTGTTGCCAGATAGGATATATTCGCATGGTTGTCAACTTGTCAAACTCATTTACCCCAGCGTGCCATATTTAATTTATTAGAGTATACAGTACACGGGCCAGATAATTATGAACAGATCGTTACCACTTATTGGTAAAGGTACAGAAGTGGACCTTACTGTATAATAGATATTTTACTGTCATTACCCACTATTTTGGACCATTCTAAGACACTTCTTCTATGGTTTTTCTTCCTCAAATGCCCCGTTTCCAAGATAGGGCATATTCAAATGGGGCATTTTGAAATTAGCCTGACCTTACCTGACCTGACCTAACCTAACCTAGACCGCATCAGACTACCGGGACCTAACCTGGGCAAACTACCGGGAAATAATCGTGATAAAGTACAATAAATGACAGGGGTAAAATACTAGGACCCAGCCGGATCTGGCAACACTGCTGAATTCAGGTCCACTTCTGTACTAATACCCACTTATTAATCAAGATAAAACTATTGTATGATATAAATCACAAAAAAAGGCAGTAAATTGTTTGAGATACCCATATGTGGATGATTAGTATTGACCACAACTGTACTGTTCCCTGCTAACACAGAGTACAACACATAACAAAAGAACATCCCCAGGCTATTGTATCAATTCACATAACTTGTGTACCTCTCATGGCTCCAATATCATATATCATTATGTATATACTCTGTATGACTTTCCTTTTCCTAGCCCTAGCTATCATTTGCTAGGTGTCAGAAAAAAACACTGTTCACTTGAAATATATGGTATTTTCCTAATACACTCGACACTTGAAATATATGGTATTTTCCTAATACACTCGACCCTTGATTTAATGGACCCCCATTTAAAGGATTTCAGATTTAACAGACACTTTTTGCTACCAGACAATCATTATGCATCAGACAGAAAGTGTGTTACTTGAAAATATTCTGTGGACTAACTAGGTGTCAGTGTGGCTGTAAAGGTAAGGAAGGAGGTGTTGGTAGTCCACTGTCCAAGGACCCCTCAATATTTTATCCAAGTGGTGCGGGAATAGGGGGACAGGCTTTGGGGGTTTAGGGGTGTGTGGGTGTTTTTGGGGGGTGCGGGAGTAGGGGGACAGGCTTGGGGGGGGGGGTTAGGAGGGTGCGGGAATAGGGGACAGGCTTTCTACCCACCCCAAGCCTGTCCCCATATTCTGTGCCCCCCCCCCAAGCCTATCCCCTACTCCCGCACCCCCTTAAGGGACCCTGTGATGTAGTCAGAAAATTGGAGGTAAATGAGTCCTTCAAATATTATCATGAAACACTATCTATGTGGAAGGAAGGAGGTTGTTTGGTGGCATAGTCAGGAGGAATCAGAAGCCTCCAAGTCTCACCAAACATCACCAATATAGAAGCAGCTTGTCTGGTGGCATAGTCAGGAGGAATCACAAGCCTCCAAGTCTCACCAAACATCACCAATATAGAAGCAGCTTGTCTGGTGGCATAGTCAGGAGGAATCACAAGCCTCCAAGTCTCACCAAACATCACCAATATAGAAGCAGCTTGTCTGGTGGCATAGTCAGGAGGAATCAGAAGCCTCCAAGTCTCACCAAACATCACCAATATAGAAGGTTGTTTGGTGGCATAGTCAGGAGGAATCAGAAGCCTCCAAGTCTCACCAAACATCACCAATATAGGAGCATGTTTGGTGGCATAGTCAGGAGGAATCACAAGACACCAAACAAGTCTCAAAAACCATCACAGGGTCTTTAATTAATCATACCAAAGGTTTGAGGAAAAACTTGACAAAAAAAAGAACACAACTGTATTACTCCATGTTGAACCAGCACAACCTCCCAAGCACTTGAACAGAACATAACTGTATTACTCCATGTTCAACCAGCACAACCTCCCAAGCACTTGAACAGAACATAACTGTATTACTCCATGTTCAACCAGCACAACCTCCCAAGCACTTGAACAGAACATAACTGTATTACTCCATGTTCAACCAGCACAACCTCCCAAGCACTTGAACACTTAACATAAGTGTTGTAACACACCAAATAGTAATGGTACAATTAACAATAACTATAGCAAGTGTTCTTAGAGGGTGGGTTGGCTTTCTGTGAACACAAATGAGAGTGGTAAGAGAAAGCCCATGTCTCCTGACTAACTCAAGAAACAATAAGTAACAATATAATATATATAATGGGTGGAAGAGTGCGGGAATAGGGGACAGGCTGTAGGGGGGTGAGGGAGTAGGGGGACAGGCTTGGGGGGGGTTTAGGGGGTGCGGGAGTAGGGGGACAGGTTTGGAGGGGGGGTTAGGGGGTGCGGTAATAGTGTTAATATATATATATACTCACTTGACAGACATACAAACATAGTATAATATACTCACTTGACAGACATACAAACATAGTATAATATACTCACTTGACAGACATACTGTATATATACCATACATACCTTGCTTAGCCTTATAGCTGAGCCTTCTGTGGTGGTGTTGGCCTTATAGCTGAACCTTCATGCCTTCTGTGGTGGGTTGTGTGAGATTAATGATAGGCAAAGTGTACTGGAAATGTATGATAAAGAAGAAATAAAGAAACTACAAAGGTTAGAAAACAGTGTGGGAGCGCCTAGTTATACGCAAGAAACTGTAATAAGGGTAGGATTATGGAGGGACAATTAAAATACTGGCAGCATATTCTAAGAGGTGAAAGTAACATTCTACTGGAGAGTGTGATACAAGAAATGAGGTTGGAAAAAGAGGAAAAATAAGTGGATTGGAAGGCTGTTGGAAGATAGAAGAATGATGGGAATAAGAGGAATAGACATTAACAATGCTGAAATCGGTGAAAAAGTGGGAAAAAAGAAAGGTGGAAAAGTGAGATGCAAGTAAAAGATAGTCTGAAGCTGTATAGAGAGTGGAGAAAAGAACTGGGAGGACAAGAAGACATTTACAATAACACCAAAGCAGTGATAATTATGTTCAAGTGTCGTACCAACAATATCAACTTGGGAGACAGAAAGAGGTTTAGTAATCAAACAATGGAATGTACAGTCGCGGTCAATAACAATCATCCACATATGGGTATCTCAAACAATTTACTGTCTAATGTTTTCACGTTTACATATGATGTTATTGTTTTAAGTAGTGCGTAGCTGCTTGTAGTAAAATAAAAGATGGTACCAAACCTATTTATTAGAAAGTTTATCATCTAAGGAACAGAGGGAAGCTGTCAAACTCTTACTTGAGTTACCCCTATATGGATGATTATATTTGACACCGACTGTATATATAATGTGTGGAAATGAAAAGGAAGATGTCATACACTTCCTACTACACTGTGAAGCCTATAGTGTAGAAAGGAATAAAAACACATAGTGCTACAGCATCCATATATATATATAACTATGATGAAGAAAATATAATTGGGAAGTTTCTATATGACAGCAGTATAATTGACCAAAGCAAATCAACAATTTATCAATTCTGGCAGATAAGAGAAAAAGATAAAAAAGTTTATCTGTAAAAACCGAGTAAAACAAGACCCAGACCATAGACATTGTGAAGTACATGAGGAAGTAGAGTGGTAATTCACAATGACGTGAAGAAAAACCCACTTTTTATAGACAGAAAGTATTTAATATGGATGTTTGTGAGGCAACAACTACCTCCCTCTTCAGATTCAACTCTGTACTGCTGAAGAGGGAGGTAGTTGTTCACTCACAAACGTCCATATTAAATACTTTCTGTCTATAAAAAGTGGGTTTTTCTTAATATCAGGAAGTATCGTTGACCTTATAGCCGAGCCTTCATGCCTTCTGTGTTGGTGTTGGTCTGGGGTGCTGGGTGTAGGGTGTTGGTCTGGGGTGCTGGGTGGGGTTTGGGGTGTGTGGGAATAGGGGGACAGGCTTGGGGGGGGTTTAGGAGAGGTGCGGGTTTTTTTGGGGGTATCGGGAGGGTTTTTTTGGGTGCGGGAGTAGGGGGACAGGCTTGGGGGGTGGGTTACGGGGGTGCAGGAATAGGGGCCAGACTTTCTACCCCCCCTCCAAGCCTGTCCCCCTATTCCAGCACCCCCCAAACCCCACACCAAGTAGCACATCACATCACTTGTGTTTCTTACAGTAGACCTCTTGTAAATATTCATACGTCCTCCATCTTGGTGGTGTGACCTGTAAGTATTATTGATTGATATTAGGCAACATAACAGCCAAGGTCATATGGCACCCGAGGAAGAAGGAAAGTCATTGACAAGTGGGACAGTCAAGGGGGAAATTTTGTGTTGGTAAATCTGGAGTAACTGATTCCTCCAAACTATTTTTCCAAGCAACAACAGAACACCATTATTTTGGTTCTTCTGGTTCTGTTTCCTGGCATACTTTGGAGGAATCAAGGCACTCCAATGTAACAAAAGTGAATAAATAAGAAATAACCTACTACAATAATATTTAATGTAATATTTAATGTAACAAAAGTGAATTACCTCCTTAAGGGATCTGTGATGTAGTCAGATAATTGGAGTTATACGAATCCTTCAAATATTACTACAAAACACCACCTATATGGAAGGAGCTTGTTTCATGGCAGTCAGGAGGAATCAGAAGCCTCCAAACACACACACACACACACACACCTATATGGAAGGAGTTTGTTTCATGGCATAGGAGGTAGGAGGAATCAGAAGCCTCCAAACACACACACACACACACACACCTATATGGAAGGAGCTTGTTTCATGGCAGTCAGGAGGAATCAGAAGCCTCCAAACACACACACACACACACACACCTATATGGAAGGAGCTTGTTTCATGGCATGGTCTGGAGGAATCAGAAGCCTCCAAACACACACACACACACACACACCTATATGGAAGGAGTTTGTTTCATGGCATAGTCAGGAGGAATCGGAAGCCTCCAAACACACACACCTATATGGAAGGAGCTTGTTTCATGGCATAGGAGGTAGGAGGAATCAGAAGCCTCCAAACACACACACACACACACACACCTATATGGAAGGAGCTTGTTTCATGGCAGTCAGGAGGAATCAGAAGCCTCCAAACACACACACACACACACACCTATATGGAAGGAGCTTGTTTCATGGCATGGTCTGGAGGAATCAGAAGCCTCCAAACACACACACACACACACACACCTATATGGAAGGAGCTTGTTTCATGGCATGGTCTGGAGGAATCAGAAGCCTCCAAACACACACACACACACACACCTATATGGAAGGAGCTTGTTTCATGGCATGGTCTGGAGGAATCAGAAGCCTCCAAACACACACACACACACACACACCTATATGGAAGGAGCTTGTTTCATGGCATAGTCTGGAGGAATCAGAAGCCTCCAATTTTAAAACATGATCACAAGGTCCTTAATAAAACGTATATAAAATTGATAAAAACATACATACAGACACGTACACAATAAAATGATCTATCTGTACGTATAATTGGAAGTGCGTACATGGCCCAGAAACACACACACATATCCTATAAACACTCACATACAAACATACATACATATATATATATACACACACACACATACATACATATATATACACACAGACACACACATATACAAACATACATACAGTATTGGTCACGGAGAGAGAGAGAGAGAGAGAGTTACAAGGAGTTACAAGGAAAAGAAGTACCCTAGGGGACCTTACGATCCATACAAAGAGGGTACCTGTGGGTTTAGTTGCGCAAGTAGGCGACCGTCCTCGAATGTGTCATGTGAAACCATCAAGGAACACTCGCACAACGGCTTAAACACCTAGACGGTGGTTTAAGGCTTTGTCTAATCTGGACTTGAACTGATCCACAGAGTTGCTGTTGACCACATCAGCAGGAAGCGCGTTCCAAGTACCGCAGATGCTGTATGTAAAGAACTTACCACACAGATCACGGTTGTATCGCTTCAGTTCAAGTTTGTAGCCATGATTCCTGGTTGTGCCCTCACTGAGTTGGAAAATGTCCCTGTAGTCTACATTGTCAAAGCCTCGTAGTATTTTAAACACTTCGATAAGCTGACCACGCAGTCTCCGGGTTTCCAAAGAGAACAGGTCGAGTTCTACCAACCGATCTTTATAGCTCTTGTGTCTAAGAGAGGGTATAAGTTTGGTTGCCCTGGCTTGCACTCGTTCCAATCTCGCGATATCCTTCAGGTAAGAAGGACTCCAAAACTGGACTGCATACTCCAGGTGCGGTCGGACAAGGGAATTGTACAGACAAAGTACTATCTCCTTGTTCCGGTATCCAAACTGTCGCTTTATGTACCCTAACATCCTTTGGGCTTTCTTCTCAGCCTCAATACACTGCTTTGAGAACTTGAGGTCGCTGGTGATAGTTACACCCAAGTCTTTCTCAGTATCAGTGCTTACGAGAGCATTGCCCTTAAGGTTATACTCTGTTCGGGGGTTTCTGTGGCCTATATGCATAACTTTGCATTTGTTCACGTTAAATGGCATTTGCCACGTGTCAGACCACTCCCCGATCTTCCTAAGATCTTCTTGTAAGCGGGTAGTATTTCCTTCTTTCGCGACATTCATACCAAGCTTAGTATCATCGGCGAATTTGGAAATCTTGGCAACCATGTCACCATCCACGTCATTAACATAGATGATAAACAGTAGTGGTCCCAGAACAGAACCTTGGGGAACACCGCTAGTAACGGGCACCCACTCTGAAGCCTGTCCATTCACTACCACCCGCTGCCGTCTGTCACTTAGCCAGTTCTCTATCCAATTTGCCACATTTCCGTCTATGCCCAGTGCACGCACTTTCCGAAGGAGGCGGCGGTGGGGTACCTTATCAAAGGCTTTCTGAAAGTCTAAGTAGACAACATCGACCGCTTTATCCCGATCATGCTCACTGAAAACAAAATGGAAGAATTCCACCAGATTTGTGAGGCATGACCGGTGCTGCCGGAACCCATGCTGGGAACCCCTCAGTAGCAAATTTGATTCTAAGTGTGCTGTTATTTTGTCCACCATGATGCTCTCCATGAGTTTACAGACTATCGAGGTTAAACTGATGGGTCTGTAGTTTGACGGTTGGCTAGCATCTCCCTTCTTGAAGATAGGAGTCACCTCTGCCTCACGCCAGTCTCTAGGAACGCATCCAGTCTGGATTATCCTGTTGAAGACCATGCACAGGTGCCGTGATACTTCACCATGCACTTCTTTCAACACTCTAGGTAAGAACCCATCCGGACCGGGGGACTTGTTTGCTTTTAATTCAATTATTTTTCTCTCGATTTCTTCTTGGGTGAAGACCATTGACTCCAACTTCTCACTGAAGGAGTCCAAAGGTTCGGGAATGGGACCACTCTCCTCAGAGAACACTGAAGAGAAGTACTCATTTAAGAGGTTAGCATTTTCTGCATCAGAGTGCATCAATGCTCCATCCTCATTCACCAAGGGACCGATCCTGCGTCGGATTGGTTTACGGCCATTCACATAACTGAAAAACTCCTTGGGGTTCTCTTTGCAGAGTCTAGCCACACGGACCTCCTCAGCACGCTTAGCCGCCCTTATTTTGGACTTCACGTTTCGATTCAGTCTTCTATGACCGTCAAAGTCCCCAGATGCCTTCGCTCGACGATACGCAGTTCTCCTCTCCCTTAGTAGGTTACGGATTTCCCGATTAAACCACTTCGGTTGAATGAACTTCTGACCTGTTCCCTTCAGAGGAATAAAGCGCAACTGAAGTTCCATGAAGGAAAACAAGAATGACCTCCACAGATCATCAGCACTCTCTCCCTCCTCTAGTTCCATTTCAGCAATGCCTTCACGAAGACCTGCAAAGTCCGCTCTCCCCATGTCTAATTTTCTATGCACCGGGGTCACGGACTCCATATTAGGGACCTTAACTGAAAATCTTATAAGCTTGTGGTCGCTTCCACCTATTTCTTCATTTACAGAGAGGTCTTGAATGATGTCATCCTCGGAGGTGAGGACCAAGTCGAGTATGTTAGCACCTCTTGTTGGCTCCCTTACCCATTGAGTGAGGAATTCATCATTTACAAACTCCAAGAGTGGTGTGTTCTCGGCAGAGGGCTCTCTGGTTTCCCAGTCAACATGTGTGTTGAAGTCCCCCATAAGGATGCACACCCTGCCGTCCACTAGTTCACCCAGCAACTGGTATAGGTCCCTGTCCATCTCATTGAGTTGTCCAGGGGGTCTATAAAGCAGAAGGGTTCTGTATTTTGCAGTGCCTATTTCTAGGTCAACTCCAAGGAGCTCGTGGTTCGATGTGATGTTGCAGGTCATCGATTTGATGGAGTTCTTTACATACAACAGCACACCACCACCCCCTCTGTCCTCTCTATCTGTGTGGAAGAGTTGGTAGCCTGGAATCACGAATTCCCCTTCAAGATCTCTGTCTGAGGTTCTCAACCATGACTCCGTTATGGCCACCATCTCGGGTTCCTCTGTCGCAACGAGGGCCCGCAGTTCCAAAAACTTGTTTCGGATGGACCTGGCGTTGAACAATAGAACCTTCAGGGAACCCCCAACTGCAGGGCTCCCTATACTCCTCCGTTTCCCGGTTTGGTCATTGTCTTGGTAGTGCTGGGGATATCCTTCTTCAGGATCTCAGCGAATGTCTTCTCTGGGGTCACTCTAGCATAGCGACGAGGGCTCTCCTCCACGCTCGGTCGAGTGCTCCTGAGACATCGTCGGACGGCGTCTTCCATTAATTTGGAAAGCACTTCTTTCCCCTTTAGTGAGAGATGTGTGCCATCCCTCTGGTAGAGGTCGTCTCTACCAAAGAGTGAGGTGTAGGGGTCCACAAAGAACACCCCCTCGGCAGTACACAAATCAGCCAGGCGCTGATTTACTGCAATGTTCTTTGACAGAGCAGTCCCTAAAGGGCCTCTCCTTGGGAGCATGCCAACAACTACCCTTCTGCGGGTTTTTGACCCACAGTCGTCTACTGCACCGAGCACATCCGAGAGGACTCCTTCGGTCATGCCTACTCTACCATTTCTCAGGTAGATGTCATTACCACTCACCATGAGTGCAATGACAGCAGATCTGGACGTTTGGATCCTCTCAGCTTCCTTTCGGAGGTCAGCATTGCCGCAACCTGGCAAACAATTCACCTTCACAGAAGTGTGAAGGCGATCTGCCATTAGGGGTTCCAGCCCTCGTGCCTGGGAATCACCTACAATGTGTATATCCACAGGCCTCTCCTTGGTAGGAGCACGAGATGCCTTGTGAGGAACCCGAGAGTGTTTTGAATTCCTGCCGGGCTCGTCACTTCCTCCAGGTTGCTTCTTCTTCGTCTTCTTTTCCTTCTTCATTTTCTTTTCCTTCTTATTTGATTCCTCACTTTCCTCTAATCCCTCCTCAATTGTCTTCTTGGGTTTTTCTTCCTTCTCCATATTCCCCTCCTCTTTTCCATCACACTTTTCTGCAGTCTCTTTTCCTTCTGCAGTCTCTTCTCCCTCTTCATTGTTGCTGTTCTTCTTCTTGTTGTTCTTCTTCTTGTTGTTCTTTTTCTTGTTCTTCTTCTTCTTCTTCTTTACCGCCGTGGTGGAGCTCTCCGGTGAAGAAGCTCCTTGGACTGCCTTGTCTCTCACATGGCAGTCACACCTCTGCGAGTCCATTCGGAGAACTTCCTCCTTTAGGGAGTTGTTCTCCTTCGTGAGCAGTGAGATGTGCTTCATCAACCTCTCCTCGAGTTTGCAAAAGTCGCAGAC
>JAWQEG010002750.1:0-15000 GCA_033782935.1 Petrolisthes cinctipes
AGTTCTTAAAATGGATAAAACACACACACACACACACACACGAAACCATCACTAAGTTTCTTAAAATGGACAAAACACACACACACACACACACACACACACACACCGGGGTACAAAAAGTGGTGTAGGAGGAGATGGTAGACTACTTCACGCCAGTCTCGGATCATGCACTCTTAAACGGCCATGATTGCTGCCTGAGTTATGGCCCGGGAGGGGGGGGGGGGAAAGGAGAGGAAGGGAGAAAGGTGATAGGAAAGGGAGGAGGAGGAGGAAAGGTGATGGGAGAGGAGGAGAGGAGAGAGAGAAAGGTGATGGGAAAGGCAGGGGAGGAGGAGTGGGAGGAGAGAGAGAAAGGGAGATAGGTGATAGGAGAGGAGGAGAGGGAGGAGGTGATAGGAAGGCTGACAGGGAAGGAGGTGGAGATGGAGGAGGAGAGAGAGAAAGGTGATGGGAAAGGCAGGGGAGGAGAAGGTGGAGAGGAAGGAGGGAGGAAGGTGATAGGAGAGGAGGAGAGGAAGGAGGGAGGAAGGTGATGGGAGAGGAGGAGAGGAAGGAGGGAGAAAGGTAGGAGAGGAGGAGGAGGAGGAGGAGGAGGAGGAGAGAGAGAGAGAAAGGTGATGGAAAGGCAGACAGGGAAGAAGGTGGGGAGGAAGGGGTGAGAATGGTGATGGGAAGGGCAGGGGAGAAGGTGGAGGAGAGGGAAGGCTGTCAGGGAAGAAGAGGTGGTTGGGAGGGAAAGAAAGGCGAGATAGACGGCCGGTGAAAGGTAAGGGAAGGAAGAAGGGAGAGGGAAAAAGAAGATGGAAATGAGGGTAGGGAAAACAATATATATCCCTAATGTTTTAAACCAATGGAATATCTAACTAACACTTTCCTTATATTTTGTTAAGGGGAGAGTATACTTTTGATAGATTGGAGCACCTTGAATCCCCCAAAGTATGCCAGGAAACAGACCCACATGAAGAAAAATAATGGTATCCTGTTGCCTGGAATAGTTTGGAGGAATCATTATCTCCAAAAATGTCAGAACTATACCCTCCCCTTAATGCAAAGTTTCCCGGCATACAAGAAGATGGAAATGAGGGTAGGGAACATGTACACTATTATTACGTTTAAACCAATGAAATATCTAACTCATACTTTCCTTTTTTTTTTTTTTTTTTAGACAATGCATAGTCTTCCGGCAAAAAATAGATAACTTGAAAATACCTCTGCCTCTGCGTGGTGTAATGGGTGTTGTGTTGGAAGCCTTGTGTGGACCAACAGCTAAAGCATAGATATACGAGAAATTAAGTCAGGAATCTATAGGTAGTGAGACCCTTAGGCAAAATATAAGGTATGCATATAATTTTCATACCTCTTTTAGCAATCACAGAGACGGCCCATTGAGTGTCTTCCAGTCATCTAGAAATTATCGAAAACTGGAAACTACCAAAAACAAATAAATAAATAAATAAATATATAAATAAATAAATAAAATAAAAACCTTGTGGTCCATTTCGACGCCACTGTTCTTCTCTGGCAAGATTTTTCAGTCAATGTCCGGGTAAATGTGCGTTAATAAAAGATGTCAGTGATTTCAAACGCCATTAAATTGAGTATAGGCTAATGGGGGAAAGTACAGTGTTGGTTAATCTGGAGCAACTAAACTATTCCAAGCAACAGGTCACCAATATTTTTGTTATTCTGATCCTGTTGCCTGGCTATAATTTATATTGTAGGAATCGAGGCGCTCAAATGTACTTCGAACGTGTACTATATCCTTAATGTTGTTGTGTTTCACGTGCAGGTAACCTTGTGTAGGTAAGGTAGGTAGACTGTAAATCTGTGTGGGTATAAATCAAGTATGAGTGTGTAGTAAACTCCTATACTTACATATTTTAACTACCAATATCGGTTTGTGTGTGTAGGCTATATACGCTAAACACGTGTATTCGTGTCCCAGTTTATTAGTGTATATTTGAGTAGCGCCAAAACTTATATATTTTTATTGTGAAAATCCTACATCAGTGTTGTTCAAAAAATGTAAACTATTTGTATAATTAAATTTCATGTGTTTGTGTAACTAAGAACATGTGCCGTAAAACTCCTGCTTACGTTCGTGTCGGTATTTACAAGTACCGGTAATCATTATGTCGGTGAAGCCATACATCTGTGAGTCGCTTAACATGCGTAACTGAGTCGCTGAGAACTATATAAAATTTTGTGTCGGTAAACTTGTGCAATTGCTTATCGCTTATTCCTGGTTGGGTTATTTGTGAGCCGTTAAACTTGTGTGCAAGTACAGTATTTCATGGATCGCTTAGGTCGAATATTCGTGAGATTATACGGTTGGCCACAGTAATTCGTACACAGGCTATTTAGAAGAAGTTAATATTCTGGAAGTACTGCAATGAATGGTCTACCAAGTGACTCCGTTATTGCAAAACAGGAACCTAATATCATGTTGCGTTGTAGTTCCATAGCGTTACACAATTTAAGGGGACAGTGAGGCAGTCAGAAAATTGGAGGTTAACAGCTACAGTCCTTCAAACATTGCCACGAAACACCACCAATATTGAAGGAGCTTGTTTCGTAGCATTGTCAGGTGGAATCAGAAGTCTCCAATTCCTGTATACACGATCACAGGGTCCTTAAACTACAGCGCTAGGTTAGGTTAGGTTAGGTTAGGTTAGGTTAGGTTAGGTTAGGTAAAGTTAGGTTAGGTTAAGTTAAGTTAGGTTAAGTTGTGTGTACGAATTCTTGTGGCCAACAAATAGTACAACAAGTCCATTATTTCTAAGCTATCCAAAACGGAATTCAATTGAGATTTGCACAAGCCAACATTTTTGCATTGCACGGATTGGCTACAGTTTTTGGGCGGTCTGTCGGGGTGCCATAAACCATACATGTAGGATAATATCAACTGCCGTTCTGTCGGGATGTGGGTTATATAATTTAGTATTCCATCGGGATATGCACTCAATTTGGGTGATATATTTTGTGGCTCCGTCGGGTCATGTAAATTAGTATTCTGTCGGGATATGCACTCAATTCGGTGATATATTTTATGGCTCCGTCGGGTCATGTAAACTAGTACCTATTCTGTCGGGATATGCACTCAATTCGGTGATATATTTTGTGGCTCCGTCGGGTCATGTAAACTAGCACCGTACCTATTCTGTCGGGATATGCACTCAATTTGGTGATATATTTTGTGGTTCTGTCGGGATGTGCATGCAGTCTGGTCGTATAAACTTGTACACTGTCGGGATATGCACTTAAATTGAATATATATCGGATAATATAAATTGTAGACCCGAAGGAATATTATTAATTAAGGGGGTACCTACCTATATTCTCAATCATAATATATTAATAAGAAATCACTAAGCTTAATACGAGTTGTGTCGAATGTAAAAAGTCTATTAATTAAGTGAAGATTCTTTTGTTGTTGGTGAATTGGAAGGTCTGCATGTGATTCCTCGAAACTGTGCCACGAAACAGACCACCTTAAGGGGGTAATTCACTTTGGTACATTGGAGTGCCTTGATTCCTCCAAACTATGCCAGGAAACAGAACTATATGAACAAAAAAAATAATGGTGTTCTGTTGCTTGGAATATATAGCTTGGAGGAATCAACATGTGCTCCAGATTTACCTACACTATACTTCCCCGTTAAAAAAAAATACTTATAAATGTCTTTCCTTCATCCTTCATCCTCTGCTCTCAGGACATTTTTTATAATTTACTCCGTCAAGATTTGCGATTTTTCCTCCAACCTCTCAATAACGAACGAGGATATAAGACGAAGGAAACGAAGGAAAATACGATGAAGGAAATCCTATATACAGTTTGACCACAGGAAGCAGGAAAATGTGTTGTTGTTTAGTATTGTTAAGAGGGAAAATTTTGTGTTGGTAAATCTGGGGCAACTGCTGAATTCTCCAAACTATTTCAAGCAACAGAACACCATTATTATTGTATATCTGGTCCTGTTTCCTGGCATACTTAGGAGGAATCATGAGGAAAATAATGTGCAAGGCCTGTCCTTCATTTCTTCTTGTCCTAGCTACATGCATTTCAAACCAAGACAAATATAATTACACTATTCGACGACTTAGTAATCTTGTAAACGTTATATGAACCCAGGCATCTATTCAAAACATTAATTTATGGTTTAATATTATAAGCTTGAAGGGAATAGGTTCATTTTTTTATCAGGTAACAAGATTAATGAAAAGCATTATCGCGTAATGAAATATGTGTGGGTATGTACAGCCACAATCAAATATCCACCGACACTTTCCTTTCATCGTGCAAATAAATCAGTATCATATCAAAATATAATCATACAACACCTTACGTCAACTCAACCCCCTTAATTATTATGATGAGGTGCTGCAAAATTATACATGTGTTGTTCTTTATTGCCAAGATATTTACTACGATGGAAGGAAAGTGTTGGTAGTTATTTGATTGTGGCTGTACCTGTGGAGTATTCTCGACTTGTAGCCTAAATGATACAATGTTCTGGTTTTGTAGTAGTGCAAGAAATATCAACACTTGATTTCGAAATTTTACAGCATAGTTAGGCCTACATGATATTGATGAGAGTGGATAATATTTAAGACGAGTACTGTACACTACATGATAATTATAACCGCAAAAACAAAATTAACATAGGCCAATTTTGAGGGTAGTACGGTAATATTATTATAACGATAAGAAATACTAACTAATGAAAATAACATTACTAATTATCAGTCCTATATTAAAACATCATTAATAATAAGGCAATGGGTAATGACATACTAATGATGATGATAACAGTAATATATAAATAACATAATGACAAATAATATAAATAAATATGCCCTGAATAAAAATAAAACAATATAGCACACACACACACACACACACACACACATTCATATAGCACACACACACATACACACATATTCAACTACCATACAACACACACACACATTCAACAACCGTACATCATCTACACACACACATTCAACAACCGTACGACACACACACACACACACACACACACACACACACACACATTCAACAACCGTACAACACACACACACACACACACACACACACACACACATTCAACCACCGTACATCATCTACACACACACACACAGCAGGGAGCAGCAATAAAGAGGAGGTGACAGCGTTGATAGAACAAGATGAGTGCTGGCCAAATTGAAAGTGAAATGACCAATAACGGGAAACACAATCCAGAGAGCAACCAACAGCCACTCGAGTTACGGAATTAATGGCCACTTAAGGGGGGAAATAATACACTCTTGGTGCATCTTGATTCCTCCAAAAGTATGTCAGGAAACGGAACCAATGTAGAAATATAATGGTACCCTGTTGCTTGGAATAGTTTGGAGGAATCAGTCGCTCCAGATTTACCACAAACAACACAGTACCATAATTATACCCTCTTAATTAGACTGTATGTGAGGTATTAAGGAAGGTAAGTCATTGCCGGGGAATAATTAGGAAAGGACGGATTATTACAGTGAAAAGGTCATGAGTTGTTTGTGAAGGAAGGGATGGATTATTGTAAAGTTAAATACAGTGTAAAGTTCATGGGTTGTTTGTGAAAGAAAAAGATTAATGGGGAGGATATCTTTAGAGATGCATGAGGACACTTACAGAAGGATGGGTTTGAAATTGATATGGATATGGACTAGTTTATTTAGAAAAGTGTGTGCCATATAAAGTTGTAGATATAAGTATTTCAGATGCCTGTAGACGAATTGGTAAACCTTACTAAGGGGATAATATACTTTTGGTGCATGAGAGAGCCTTGATTCCTCCAAAGCATGTCGAGAAACAGGACCAGATTAAATATTAATAAAATACTAGTGCATGGCTTGTCGCTTGGAATAGTTTGGAGGAATCAGTTGCCCCAGATTTACCAACACTGCACTAGGCCTATATTCCCTTAAGTTAGTTTTGTGGTCAGAGATGTGTGAGAGGATGGTGAGGGAGTGAATAATATACAAGTTGGAGAAGGAAGGATGGGAGCGGATTACCTTCCATTTATATAGTATAGTGAGGGGGAGAACAAGGGAGATGAAGGTCCAGCTGCATGGGGAGGATAGCGAGCTGGGAGATGTAGAGATGAAGGATGATGCTGGTGGTGGTGGTGGTGGTGGTGATGGTGGGACGGGGGGATGGAGGGGGGGGGGACTGTGGATCATCGAGAATACATCATGAATGGGTTTGATTTGAAAGGGGGGAAAAGGGAGGGGGACTAGACGGAAAGAAACCATCTATAGTCTGTGGGAGAACAGGAGGAAGATTAACAGACTACATAGGAAGACTACATAGGGAAGACTACAGAGGCATGGGGTGAGTATAGGGACAGATGAGTTGTGGGTCTATCCGTGGTTGTGTAAAGTAAAACATAAAAGTAGACTGTGCTAGGCCTGAAATACCTTGTAGTCCAGGGGGGGTAGGAAGTGCAAGGGAGGGAACAGAAGGATGAGTATAGGAAGTGATGAGCTGATTGTGGTGAAGAGTAGCCTATGCCCCCTATGGTGGAGAGGATGCATGGGATGGGGAGGCTGAGGGATGGAATGTAGATACGTGATGCAGACTAGTGTTATGAAGGACAGAATAGGGAGAACGGGGGATGGTTTGAATAAAACAACAACAAACAGGCTAGATAAATAAATGGTATAGGAAAATGATAACAACAACAAATAGGCTAGATAAATAAATGGTATAGGAGCTGCCTAGAGTGAACCAGAATATTTTCGTACTATTATTTGGACTGTGGATGGATGGGGAGGTTGGACGCCTATACTGTGGGGGAAGATGGGGGTGATGAAGACCACGCTACGATTGGGGAGGGAGATGAGGGGGGTGGGGTGAGGTGGGGTGAGGTGGGGTGATGCAGGCCAGTAACGAACATTCCCACTGGGATTGTTCTTTTGAATGGCTGTGAAGGGGAGGACAAGGATGGGGGGGGGGGAGGGGAGGGGAGAAGAGATGTGGGGAGGGGGGAGGGGGTCCAGTGGTTGACATAATAGTGGATCATCTTACACCCCGCCAGCCGCCCCTCCGTCACCAGCCCACACGCCCGCCGCCGCCGCTGCCTCCACCAACACCGCCGCCGCCAGTATTCTCGACACTCGTTAGTCCAATTCACACATTCGTACTTACCTAAACGGAGTAGTAGTGACGCTTCTCCTGACGGTGGTACGACAAGGTGTATGTATGTATGTGTGTCTGGTTGATGTGGCCGCGGTGGGAAGGATATAAAGTAGATAGATGGTTGTGTTGGGTCAGCTGAATGGTTGGTTGGTTGGTTGGTGGTGTGAGTGAGGAGTCAAGGCGAAGACGACCACTACTATACCGACCACTACCGTTAACAACAACAACAACAACAAAGCTTTACTTTTACTTGTTCACCTCCAGCAGTAGAAGCGACCACCACCACAACGCTCACACCGCCACGCTCGCTGCTGCTCCACACTGGCCGTCCGTCCGTCACCTTACGACGAGTACCTCCACCAACACCACACCAACACCAACACCACCACCAGTTACAAGTCGTCTCACACCACTACCACCACTACCAGGCAGCCCGTACACTTACCACTATGATCATCACTATCACCACACACTCACTGTACACTTCTCTAGCTTCACCATCAATAGTATTCCATTAAACCCTTCACAATTCTCACCGGGAGCCTTTACACAAATTTTGTCCACCGATGTGTTTCATTTTATCTCGCGAGCCAGGCAGCCACCCGCCCAGACCAGGATGAGGAGGGCGGTGGTGGGTGTCCAGGCCCCGCCCAACGCCCGCCTCACCGCCACCCAGCCGCCCAGCCAGCCAATCATCGTGAAGGGGAAGGTCGCGCTTCACCAATCACAGAACCACTGTTTATTTCCGTGGTGAGCAGCCTCGTCTGTAGCTGTCAGATGCGGCGTCAAAATTGAGACAGCAAGCAAGGGTGGGCCGGGACTTCACGCGCGAATTAGACAGCACTTTGACAGGCGGTGATGGACGGGCGGGCGGGGGCGTGAGGAAACATCTTGGACACACACACACACACATACACACACACACAGTTGTAGCACCCAGACCCGCCCACCTCATACCTTCACCACAGCAACGTTTTTGTCGTCCATCCTCCCCATCCGCATAGCATCCCACCTCACCTGCAATCCCTCCAGCCTCCCTCTACCATCCCCCACCCAACCATCCCCACCAACTCATCTTCACCATCCCAATCATTCTTATCACCTTTATCCTTTCTCCGTCATACTACCTTGAGACACTATATATTAATCCTTCCTGCCGTCCATATAAATTATCTCTTTTATCACAGCTTCTATCCAGCCTATACCTTACCCTATAAAGCAACATGTATTCTTTATCCGCTGCTACACAACTTTTACCTTCCATGCATTCCTACCACCTATATACAGTACAAGTCTCTCTACCCTAACCTTCCCTGCCATCCCTATCCATTCATATATCTTCCACTTTCACCTGTAAAACCGACTTTCCTCCCTCCCAGCATCACCCCCCCCCTTTTCTCTCACCCCTATTCATCACCAACACTATCACCCCCCTCCCATCCCACCTATACAGCACTATACTGCCCCCATCCTACCTACCCCCAACACTACCAGTCCCTTCCCCACCACATACAGAAATATACCCCCACCCCCATCCTACTCACCCCCAACACTACCAGCCCTTCCCCACCACATACAGAAATATACCCCCCCCCCATCCCACCCCCCCCAACACTACCCCCCACTCCTACTACCATCAGTTCCAATGTCCGTCTACCACCACCAATAGAAACCCATTCTCTGACGCCAGGAATTTTATGTACCCATACACATATTTTTGTTCCCTCTCCAATGTCTACTACCTTCCTTTCTGTCTCCCCCTCCCCCCTTCCCTTCTCTCTCACTCTCTCTCTCTCTCTCTCTCTCTCTCTCTCTCTCTCTCTCTCTCTCTCTGTCAGTACCAACGAGTTAACTTCACATTCTCCCTTTCCTATACACATTCTACGGTACTATTTTTTTCATCATAACAATTCCAAACTATTTATACATAATATACCTTACTATTATCTCACCACAGCATCCAGGACCAATGGAAGGAAAAATTAGGTATGACCCATTCTGCACCCTGGTTCTTGTCGAGTTAAATGACGTATATATATACTTATTAATTAACCACGTGTCATCAGCAGGAGTATATAATAAAGTTCACCTGTTCCCACTTCTTGGTACTCACTCACACGTCTGAACATGCACACATTCATTATAAAAAAAATAATGAATGTGTGTTTTTATAGTCATGCATTCAATTTAGAACCCACACACTTTTCTCACGTTATTCTGAATTGTACTTGCCTCTTTTTACTGGAGAAGATCCCCAAATAGAGTATGTGTAGCTGACTCAATCTGATATTCAGTGTCCCGGGCATCATGGAATTCTGAAATATACAGAAAGGATAATTATATTTAGTTATAAAGAGAATTTTTTTGGCTATATAAATATTAATACATTTTCATTTCACCCCAACCATCTTCACTCTCTCTCTCTCTCTCTCTCTCTCTCTCTCTCTCTCTCTCCACCTTTACTTCCCTCCCCTCTCTCTCTCCACCACAAGCACCTCCCCCCACCTTTACTTCCTCTCTCTCTCTCTCTCTCTCAAGCACCTCCCCCCACCTTTACCTCTCTCTCTCTCTCTCTCTCTCCACCACAAGCACCTCCCCCCCTGGACCACCCGCGCGCCACTGGGTTGTGCTGTGTTGATAATGGAAGGGTATAAATTGAATATAACATATACGACCCTACTATCCTGCCATCTCCACGACCACGACTAATTGTTGTTGGGCCCTACTCGTTGTCTTATTCTTCTTCTTCTTCTCTCTCTCTCTCTCTCTCTCTCTCTCTCTCTCTCTCTCTCTCTCTCTCTCTCTCTCCTTTTTCCCTTTCCAGTGGAGAGAATTGGAGCTATAGAACACTATATATTATAAATTTGGATAACTGCAAAGAAGACAAAAGCAACAATAAAATAGCAATGATAACAATAACAATCGAAGAGAATAATAATAATAAATAATAATAATAATAAAGCATCTTATAATAGTGTTAGTGAGGATGTGAATGGTATGGAAGAGACATGCAGGGGTGAAGGGAGAACAAGATTGGGTGGATGACAGCCAGGAACAGTCAGAAAAAAATAAAAAAGTATTGAAATTCCCCTATAAATAATATCAGTTAATTTCAATGTAAGGGTAGTTCTAATAGTTTTTTTTTTCTTTCTTTCTTTTTTTTGGGGGGGCCGACTGTACAGAGGCGGGAAAAATGCAAAGAGGAGTTCCTGAATGAATTATCCACGGTGCTGGTGAGGAGGACCTTAGTCGTAATAGGATGCCATAACCTGCAGTCTCCTGGCCTCTTCAACACTCCTCACTCGTCACTTCACCATGACAGGTCCGGGTACTTAGTATTCATTATCTTGAAGAAATCTTGGACACATTACCTCACTCAGACTATACTAAATCTACACAACCCTCAGTTCTACGTGGGATATATTGTACAGCCACAATCAAATATCCACCGACACTTTCCTTCCATCATGCAATTAGTAAATCAGTATCATATCGAAATATAATCATATAACAACACCTTATGTCAACTCAACCCCCTCAATTATTATTATTATGAGGTGCTGCAAAATCATACACGTGTTGTTCTTTATTACCAAGATATTTACTACGATGGAAGGAAAGTGTGGGTGAATATTTGATTGTGGCTGTACATACATACTCTCCTTGTCGTACAGCGTATCGCCCCCCGTCGTATGTTATAATCTACTGTAGTCCATGACATTAATTCATTTATTTTTCGGTTCACCAACACCTTATCATTTAATCACCCCCCTCCTCCTTTAACTTCTCTCTTTTTACTATGAGATGAAAACTTTGCAGGAGGAAAATATTTTACCTTTGAAACACTTTATAGAAATGTTATGAATAATAGAAAATGACATGTTAATACCATCACCATTACCATCATGCATTGTTACCTATGCTGTGGGATTTGTCATGAAACATTTCTCTCTATTTCCTTGTCTTGATCCATTCATTCTCATCATGTCAACTCCACAATTCGCCATTTACCATCTGTTGCTTTATAGTTATTCGAGCCGCAAGTGATTCAGTCAACTTGTGGCTGATTGAGGGATTGAAATTGTGTGCGACATATTACAGTACCAGAGATGTAAAAACCAAACACAACATGATAAAACTATATAAAACAAAATTAATATTAATGCAATACGTCATACCACCGAGTCGAGATTTAATTAAACAACTACCGGACAGAAATACCAACACGCAGTAAGACAAATGTGTACAGTGCTATCGACCTTAACTGTTTATTTACACGAGGGCGAGATGTACCGTAGATAACCATGAAGATTCGAAAACAAAAACAAAACCCGTGATGCTATCGAGGCGAGGTGGTTAATTGAGCCGAGGTGCACATGTTGTCAGGGATGAAGGAGGCTGCCGGAGCTACACACGAGAGGAGGCACTTGAGGGGTAAAGTACGGTGCTAAGAGACTACCATTAATCCCACTACACACCAACACCACCAACACCAGCGGACGCACGCCAACACAGGCAGGCAGGCAGGCAGGCGCTCGCTGGAATGTCAAGGAGGAGGAGGAGGGAAGGGAGATAGGTATGAGAGGTGGGTGTGTGAAATGCGTAGAAATGTGGGGATGAGGATGAAAGGTTGGGTGTGTGAAATGCGTAGAAATGTGGGGATGAGGATGAAAGGTTGAGGTGTGAAGCGTAGAAATGTGTGGATGGGGATGAGAGGTTGAGGTGTGAAGCGTAGAAATGTGTGGATGGGGATGAGAGGTTGGGGTGTGAAGCGTAGAAATGTGGGGATGGGGATGAAAGATTGGGGGTGTGAAGCGTAGAAATGTGTGGATGAAGATGAAAGGTTGGGGAGTGAAGCGTAGAAATGTTGGGGTGGGGATGAAAGATTGGGGTGTGAAATGCGTAGAAATGTGTGGATGAGGATGAGAGGTGGGTGTGTGAAACGCGTAGAAATGTGTGTGTGTGGAGTGGTGGTGCATGGTAGGGATGGGATAGGGATGTAGGAGGAGTGCTAGGGATATAGGGAGACATGGGAGATAGAAGGGGATGTAAAAATGTTATTCCTGTTTTTCATCACCAGGGATGCTCACAACCTGCGCGTCAAGTCTGGTATAAAGTGGGAGAAAAACACCTGTACACCTCAAGGTAAATCTGGAAAAAACAATTCCTCCAAACTATTCCAGGCAACAGGACACCATTATATTTGTTAACTTAATTGGTCCTGTTTCCGAGCATACTTTGGAATAATCAAGGCACTTTAATGTCTCAAGAGTGTTTTATCTCCATAAAGTATAATACGATATGCAATAACTCCCACGTACTGTACAGACAGGAAAATAGATACATGTAGAAAATAGATCCATGTAGATTGTCACGCCCACAGCATTGTCGTAATAAACACATTTATAATATTACCAGCACCATAGTACTTAGTGAGAGTTATTGTCAATGTAAATAGTGTATATAAATTCAGTCTATGAAGTACTGGATGTGGAGGAGTAATGTGACGCTCATAACAACTCTATTAAACAGATATCACAAATACTGGTTATATAACAATTTTGTTATGTAAAAAATATAGGATTAATTATGACAATCAATATCTAACTATATAATTAAGGGTTATGAGTGATGGGTGGTGGGAAGGGTGAGTGAGTAAGGAAAGTAGAAAGACTTAGAATAAGAAAGGACAGGGGAAAGGTTGAGGGTGTAAGCATATATAGGATATTGGATGAGGGAAAAAGAGAAAGTGAAAAAGATGAGAGAGGATAAGGATAAAGGATACTGGGTGAGGGAAAAAGAGAAAGTGGAAGAGATGAGGGAGAGGATAAGAATAAGAGGTTAATGAGTCGTTAGTAAAGCAGAGGGTGAATATTGAGATTCTATAGAAGTGAGCGAAAGGGATGATGGAGTGCATGGCAATGTGGGATGAGGAATAGGGAAGGCTAGTGTGGAGGTTCAGCGAGAAATGTTGGGAGGTGAGGATGTAGTGGGAAGAGTTTGCATGGGGTGAAGGAAGAACACTGTTGGGGTATGAAAAAGACCGAGTGATGTGAGTGAGGCAGGATGAAAAGAATTATGAGGAAGAGAAAAATGAGGAAATTGGTGAAACGGAGAGACAAAGACAGAGTAGGCTACTTAAGATTAAAAGAGATAAGTGGATCCAAACAGACAGATATAGAATTCGAGATGGAATATATATATAGAGCCCGAGTATTCGTGAGAGAGTAATAGAGAGAGAGGGAGAGGAGAGAGAGAGCGAGAGCGAGTTGTTCAGTTGCCGTGTAACTCGACACCTGTCAGCCATTTACGACTCCCTCACCCAACATTGTCCCGGCCTAATGAGAAAAAATGTGTGGAATAAAAAGAAATAATAAAGTTGTAAATATTAGCGATGGAGGCATAAGCGTGACCTGAAAATGGGGAAGAGGGAGGTGGAAAATTGACCCCTAATGCCGGGAGTACCCAAGGGCGGAAATCGGGTACCTCCGCTCCTTCTATCTGAAACTGAATATCGCATGCCGTGGGCCTGACCCCAAGTTGGGCCTCACGGGGACGTAAGCAAAGGGGTCAGATTTCAAGCCGTTGTGACCCGTATGGAGAGGTGGCCATAAGAGTGAAATTGAAGGTAGCAGTGAAGGGGGCAGCTGAGGAATTGTTGTGTGTGTGTGTGTGTGTGTGTGTGTTGGGGAATGGTGGTGTAGGTAGGGAGGTGGTGCTAGTGAAGGCAGGCAGGGTAACGAGCCTTGCCTTACTGCTTGCCTATACTATCTCTGTCCCTTATTCCCTGTATCTGTGTGTCCCTTATTCCCTTCATCCCTATCTGTGTCCCTTATTCCCTCTATCTGTGTTCCTTATTCCCTCCATCCCTGTGTCCCTTATTCCCTCCATCCCTGTGTCCTTATTCCCTCCATCCCTGTGTCCCTTATTCCCTCCATCTCTGTGTCCCTTATTCCCTCCATCTCTGTGTCCCTTATTCCCTCTATCTGTGTCCCTTATTCCCTCCATCTGTGTCCCTTATTCCCTCCATCCCTGTGTCCCTTATTCCCTCCATCTCTGTGTCCCTTATTCCCTCCATCCCTGTGTTCCTTATTCCCTCCATCTCTGTGTCCCTTCCTTGTTACATCTTCCCTCCATCCTTCTCTCTCTCTCTCTCTCTCTCTCTCTCTCTCTCTCTCTCTCTTTATTACGTTGTCTGTCCCCTCCCCACCTGACTCTCACTCATCCCACCCTTGTTTTAATTTATCGACAAGTACTGCCAGGGTAAAGATTTGAAGTGGCAGAGAGAGAGAGAGAGAGAGAGAGAGAGAGAGAGAGAGAGAGAGAGAGAGAGAGAGAGTACGTGTAGGCTACAGTTCAAAGGAATACAACAACAAACATTTTTATAATTTCTCTCTCTCTCCTTACCTCTAAATAATTATTGTTGTTACAGAATTTTGTCCCCCTCACTCCTTTCTTTCTCTCTCTCTCTTTCTCTCTCTCTCTCTCTCTCTCTCTCTCTCTCTCTCTCTATATATATATATATATATATATATATATATATATATATATATATATATATATATATATATATATATATATATATATATATATATATATACTTGTCTCAACGTTACCTCTTACATTCTCCTCTTTCTCTCATACACTCTCATCTTACCTCGATATATATAACAACTTCTCTTTCTCTTTTCTTTTCTCCTTTTATTACTCTCTGTCTCAGACTCTTCTATCTATCATTCATCTATATACACTGTTAGCCTTTTCACCCCCCATTTCTCTCTCTCTCTCTCTCGACAATATAAACACCATACCCAGATTATCACAAT